>WAAF01008953.1:576094-701871 GCA_013400475.1 Tricholaema leucomelas
TTGATGTAAATATATAGAGATATATATTTATATCTCTCTATGTATTTAAAAATCATAATAATAAATTATAAGGGTTCATTATACCACATAATACTCCATCCCTTAGGAGTAAACATAGGAAGATGAACCAGTGGTAAATCAACTAGCTGGAATTTTTTCAGTGAAATATTTTTTGACAGTTCCATGTCCTTCTTGTGCTGGGGGCTCCAGAACTGCACACAGTACTCCAGGTGGGGTCTGACGACGGCACCATTCTAGACAGGCTGGAGGCTGTTGATGAGACGTCGGAGAGAGTTTGGAGAAAGAGGTAATGTGTACCAGTGCAGGAGATTATTTTCTGTTTTCTGCCTATTCTGGATGATCCAAAGGGCCAAGGGAAGTGCATTTATTGGTTTGGATATACTTGGAATTTTTTTGTTTCACTCTGATGGGAAGTATCTCACAAGAAGCTAGACTAATTATTTTATGAAGCAAAGCAAGCTTCAGTGTGTCAGAAACAGGAAGAGAAAAACACTAAAAATTAATTGTTGCTGTACAGAAGTAGAAGCAGTCATTAATTTTTGTGGAGCCACTGTTTCATCTAGGAATAATTAAATCTTGCAAGTGACAACAGAAAAAAAATCTGTTCAGTTATATAGTAAATTATTTTATCAAGATACAACCCTGAAACACCATTTTATACAGGCATGGAACATCTTGCTCCAGAATTCACTATGGAGAACAGATGACGTCTTATTTGTCTGGGAAGACAGGGAGCAAAGGACAAACCATGCCATAAAACAGACAATAGAGCTAGCCAGGAGGAAATGATCTAAGTTATTCTCATCAGGATGTGAAAGACACCTATTTCTAACTACTTCAGAGGCTGGCACTGGAGAAACAAAACTTATGCCACTAGAACCAGCCCATTGTTCTATCAGGCTCCAGTTACCATTTGAACATAACGTTTTTCCTATCTCTTTTTAGATCAACTCCTTGTACAAGAGACTTCAGCCAAGAAATATTTGCCACCATGTCCTAGCAATGCAGGTTTCTTTCTGCTTTTCAACACCTCATGTATTCCTGCCTTCTCTTTCAAAATAACCTCTCCTGAATCATCTAGCTAGGCACATCCTTGAAAGTTTTGCTAAACTTTATTTGCAGTAAAAGGCACCAGGCAAAACTGTTCTTGCCCAGTTTATTTGTATCCACTTTTCCTGGGATAGCAGTTTCCAATTTAAAATATATTTTTAAATGAATTCTAAAACATTCCCAGCTGAGTCCAGGCTCCTCTATAGTGATCATAAATCCTTTGGCAATATCCTGTTTTATACTTACTTTCTGCTGACTTCTTGAAAGCGGTCTTTTATGCTCAGAGTTTCTGTCCTCTGGAAATCACTGAGCTCTACTGATTCCTAAATCTATCTTCCTTGATGGGCCAATGCTTAAATGGAATGACTGTAAGGTGAAGCTCTGAAGCAAAACTTCATTTCCTGCTCTTTAATATTCAAAATAGGAGGAGTGATGTCTCCATGTAAATGGTCACTAGTGGAGTGCTATCAGGTAGGTATGTCCCAGGACATACTGTCTCGGTTATCTCATGGCTGGTGTCCTTTTCTCAAAGTGCAATTATTGCATGTCATGGTAAAACTGACCCTTTTACTCTGTGTGCCTGCTGTTGAGTGGGTTGCCTGGCCATGAAGAAAGCTGGGTTCCTACTTTGAGTGCTATCACTGGAGACCTCTAAAGGCCCTCAGCTTTACTTAGACATGCAGATTAGATGCCTAATGCTGGCCTGTGTGAATACCATGTTCACTTCCACTGCATGTTAGACAAACTCTCCACTTAAGGTCAGGCCTGCTTCTGTGCTAGCCTTATTTTCCCCATGTCTTTCCTTTGATGCCAGAGGGTGATGGTGCAATACATTTAGAGTGGAAGATGACAAAATAGGTCCTCAGAACCACAAGTAAGTTGCCAAGAAAGTCGCATAGTTATGAGTATTTTTGTCTTGTGTTTGCACTGAGCAATCTGAAGAGACAGAATTATCATCAGACCCCCAAGGAACCACTTCAGCAATGTCATTTTTCATACCACAGTCACTTATCAATGACACTTTATTTTCAGCTGTGTGATTGTGAAGGTATGGATGAAAGGAAGTGCATCCTTCAGCCTGGAGAGGTCATGGTAGAGCTGTATTGTGGGGCCTTGTGTGCTCAGATGACCTGATCCTCAGACAAAGTGCAAGCTCAATAAAAAAATACAATTTGATGTTATCATTGCATAGAGGCATTTAGGTACCATAGATACACATACTGCTTTAAATAATAGACATATTCTCTGCCCCAAAGATTTTAGAATCTGAATAATGAAGTAAAATTAAAACCAGCCCTTAGTCCACTTCCGTTGCATGGCAGACTCTTAGCTACTTTCATAGCGGGAATGCATCACCTAATCTCATGGACTGAATATTTAGTGCTGAGTTAAAGAATTGTAGCCATTGAGTTGTTAATACCATTTCTCATGCTTCTTCAGTGTTCCTCAAGATTCCACTTTTTCAGTCATTCTGCCTAACCACCAGCTAGATTCAGCCCTATTGCGCTTGTCAGATCCCACGGTCCAGGCTTTCAGCCAAGTGAAAACAAAATTTTCATTCGTGTTGCCAATTGTCAGGAAGGGTGAATTGATCTATTTTGCCCTGGTCCCTGGGCTAGAACTCCTGCTTTACTTCTGAGGGATTTTGAGGGGAATATGCTGTGCTATTGAGCGTGTATCCCTTTTACTCTCCCACGTCACTTGGCATTACCAACGAAGCTGGAGAAGGGCCTAGAGAATAAATCTTATGAGAAGCCACAGAGTGGGCTGGGGATGGTTAGTTTGAAAAACAGAAGGCTTAGGGAGACCTCATTGCTGTCTAAGCTACCTGAAGGACACTGTGGAGAGGCTGCTGCTGGTCTTTTCTCCCAGGTAATTGGAGACTGAACAAGGGGAATGGCCTCAAGCTGAGGCTGGGTAGGTTTAGATTGGACATTAGTAAAAAGTTTTTCATGGAGAGAGTGGTCAGGCACTGGAATGAGCTGCCCAGGGAGGTGGTGGAGTCACCACCCTGGATGTGTTTAAGGGTCGTTTGGATGTGGTGCTTAGGGATATGGTTTAAGGTGAATCTTGTAGAGAAGGATTATAGGCTCGACTTGGTGATCCTGAGGGTCTTTTCCAATCTGGATGTTTCTGTGATAATGTGATCAGTTTCACCACTAGTCCTTGATAAACTAGTGGGAAATTTCTGAATTCCTAGTCTTCCCAAAACATACCCTCAAGGACAGCTGCCCTGCTCTGCTGCCAAGCACTGTTTCCTAGAGAAATGCTAACTTAAAATTGTCATGTGTGATAGATTTATTGCTTTACAGGGAGCCAAAGAGTAGAAAAGTTTAATGATAAAACAACAAAAAAACCCACCTCAAGACAATTAATCTAGACCTAATATCAAGCTTTTAAAGAGAAGATTAGGAAAAACTAAGTAAAATTAACAGACGAGATGGATAAGAAATATGATCATTCTGTAACTAGAAATTGAAAGTCCTTTTTGATGGTAAGCATCTCTTTCTGAGGAATCTTGCTAGTTTTGGATGTCAGGAATCAAGGATGGCTGAAGTTCTGCAAAAGTACTCTCTCCCTTCTCTCTTTGGTTTGTTTAGATGCATTTGTATGGCTCCTTTCTAGCTATTATGGTATTAAATAATTAATGCTCCTCGAATAATCAAGGGCAATATGAACTCTATACATGTTTTTCTATATGATAGCCATCTCTTTCTGACCCCCAGATCTAAGGTATTTTTGAAAATAGTCTTAATTCATTCTTACAAAGCCTACTAACATTGCCCCTAGCCTGTTCAAAAGTGTTCCTTATAAAAAATAGTACAATATCATAAATTGTATATAGGTTATACTCTCTTCTCCTTTCCTCTCTATGCCACTTTTGTGAGACTCCACCTGGAGTGCTGTGTCCATCTCTGGAGCCCCCAAACCAAAAAGGACACTGAACTGTTAGAGTGGGTTTTGAGTAGGTCTAGGGAGGTGATCAGAAGTCTAGAGCACCTCTCCTATGAAGACAGACCAAGAGAGTTGGGTTCGTTTACCCTGAAGAAGAGAAGTCTCTTGGGAGACCTTATAGCAGCATTTCAGTATTTGAAGTGGGCTACAGGATAGCTAGAGAGGGACTTTTTACAAAGGCATGTGTGATGGTTTGGGTGTCCCCCACCCCCCCACACTTTAGAAATCACCCAGAGTAGACTCAGCCGGCTCTGGAAATATGAATGAAGCTTATATTTACAGCTAGCAGAATATTCAAGCAGATATTTACAGTATATACAGTTATAGACAGAAATATACAAGGTAAAAGGTAATACAGACACAACTCCCCTCCCAGAAACCTGAGTCCCCAGGAGGGGCTCTAAACCACCCTTTCACCTTCCTCCTACCCCTCTCAACCTTACCCCAGTCCCAAGGGAGAATGGAGGTTCAGCCAGGGGGATTAAGAAGCAAGGTGAATCAGCCAAAGAAAATGGAGGGTGAGGTTAGAGAGTAAGATGGAGTTCAGCCAGCAGCCTCAGCTCCCCAGCAGGCAAAGAGCCCAGAGCAAAGCCCAGAGCAAAGTGAGCCAAGCAAAGTGACTTTTATCTATGTTTTGCTTTCCCTTTCTTTTACACATCTCAGCAAGGCTATGAGGGAAGTAGACCTCACCATTGTTTTCATTTCACAGCCTATCAGCTAGTCCTTCTCACCAAAACATTCTAGCTAGCTTCAAACTAGCACAGCATGTAGAGGCAATGTTTTCAAACTGGAAGAAGATAGATTTAGATTAATGTTAGTAAGAAATTCTTAACCACGAGGGTAGTGAAGCACTGGAGCAAGTTCCACAGAGAAGTTGTGCAGGCTCTAACCCAGTAAGTGTTCAAAGCCAGGCTGGATGGGGCCTTGAGCAACCTGGTTTAGTGGAAACACCCCACAGCAAGGGGTTTGGAACTGAATGATCTTTAAAGTCCCTTCCAACTCAAAGTATTCTATGATTCTGTGATTCTTACATTCTACTGAATTCATAGCTGCTGGCAAGCACAGAGTTTCCCAAGGCATAAAATTATCACATATGGCATAAAATGAACAAAGTAACAGCTTAGAGCCACTTCTGATGATCCAAATCTCCACTAGATCATGGAAGAAGGCAGGAGGCACCAAGTTCTGCTGTTTCTTGCCTAAGTTCCCCAGTCACACTGGACCATTGGCAACCACTTGTCCATTTCTAATTAAAAAGTGTCACATCTTATTCTACTTCAAACAGACACAAAAGTATAGACAAAGTGTTCTTTTTATTTCACTAGAGACTTACTCTTTTCTGACCAACCCTGTTCCTGTTTCAGGTCTTAATTTGCCTCATCTCACTCAGCCTACTGACTCACACATGGCACCTAAGAGCACACAGAGCTGAAGGAAGACACCTTTGTCAGATGCATAGAATTAAAAAGAAGGAGAGGGGGAATCTAAGCTCTTGTAATTGGAGCTGCCAACAACATACAACGATGTAACACAAGTTCCTGTGTAGCCATAACCCACCTTCTCTTGGTCCCTGTTGCAACACCACGGAAGTATTAGTGGTGATTAGCCTCACTTCACCTCTGCAACTTCTGCTATGGAAGATGTACAGACTTGTAAAAAGGCTTTTCTTACACCAGTGCCAACTAGCACAAGCAAAACCAACAGTCTCTGCTTCTGCTTCAGTGGAAGTAGAGACGAGTGGAGGAAGGAAGTGAAACAAAAGTTTATTCAAGCAATTAGGACATTATGGGAGTGCGCAAGGGAGCATCTGAGGGTAGCTTTACTATTCTGTCTCCCACTCCCCCGTCTGTGGAGAGGCTTGGTTCGTATGTCACAGCACTGGCTAAATAGTTGTAATTCCACACAGAGGGAAGTAGGATAGCACAGCTTTTTGCCAGCGTTGGAAGCTTGCCAAGCTCTGTGGTATTTAATCAGTCATGACTTTGTCTTCATCTGCACAGATTAAATATGGATGTGTATATTAATTATGTAAATGTGAAACTGCAGATCTCAATCAAGTAGAGCCAAGGATACACTATCCTTTGCAAGCGCTGATTGATGCCATCCACACAAGAAAAACAGAAACCATCCAGCTCATTGCTATGTATAATCTGGAGAGGGGAGGGAAGGAAGAAGGGAAATTTGGAAATAAACTGTTTTATAATGAGAGCAAAACTATAAATGCTACAACTTTCTATAATACCTAATAGTCTCTACTCAGCAAAACAGAATGCTTACTTAGCAGACAGCTAAGACACAGCACTAGAAGATGGTGAAAACATGTATTTAGTGTGAAATGAACATTATCAATTATAATCAAGACACTTGTAACAGTTTAAGTCAAAGGCTGAAACTGGGCTTTGATGTGACGTGGTAGAAGTACCTGATTTTTCTGTAACTTGATGTAAATAGGTACAGGTGAGCCTGCTGTGGCAGGGTGGTTGGACTATTAGATGATCTTTAGAGGTCCCTTCCAGCCCCTAACATTCTGTAATCCTGTGATTCTGCGAATCATGAACATGTACATGGAAATCAGTGGTACTGTGGCAGTGTAAACTTGACATTCTGGGGCAGAGGATGGATAAATTTTCCAGGTTCAGTTTTGTGACTTTGGCCATTTACCTGAAAACAGCCAAATTGTGAAACTTAGTATTACTGTTCATGGAGTGAACTTTTTGTTGATTTAAATCCATCCTGTGTATTGCTAACTGAGGTTCCACTTTCATAACTACAGAAAGAAGTCCTCTACATGAGGAGGCAACAGATTAGATCAGTTGGAGACCTTCTTCATACAGCTTCCAAAGAAGGTAAATCACAGACAAGAGAAAAGTGGAACTCTTTCTGCTTTTAACTGTCTTATTGGACAAATGTTGAGGAGAAATTGTGCATCCTGCTACCTCAAGTGTTCTGAAGAAATGAGACATTCCAGCCTTCTTGCTTTCAGTCTACAAAACAGGTGAAGATATCTTTTCTTTGAAAAGGCCTGGGAAAACTGGAACCCCCTTAAGATCTTGTTTATATGTGCCTACAAATATTACATGTTTGTATGTAATAGAATTTGAAATTCTGTTATTTAAGTAAGAAAGTCAGAGTGTGCTTAGAAAAATATACAGACATGACTGAAGTCCATGCAGTAAGTAAAGTAGAAAACATTTCACAGATTCATGGAATGGTTTGGGTTGGAAGGGACCAATAGATCTATTTCCAAACACCTTGCCATAGGCAGGGACATCTTCTACTTGACCAGGTTACTCAAGGCCACATCCATTCTGACCTTGAACATCTCCAGGGAAGGGGCATCCACAGTCTCCTTCAACAACCTGTTCCAGTGTCTTCCCGCTCTTACTGTAAAGAATTTCTTCCTAATATCCAGTCTAAATCTGCCCTCCTCAAGCTTTTATCTGTTCAGCCAAACCAAGCCCTTATAAAAAGTCTTTTCCTGGCTTTCTTGTAGATACCCTTCAGGTATTGGATGGTCGCATTAAGGTCTCCATGGAGCCTTCTTTTCTCATGAATGACCTCAGCCTGGGAATCCTGGAACACAAATGAAGCATTGTGAGTTTGTCACCATGGAGATTGTTTTTAAAGCATTTTGCTCCCTTATAGCCATCTAGATAATGAGTGTAGAACAGGTCAGAGAAACAGAGAAAATACAAGGGGAAAAAAATACGGTGAAAAGTGCTAAATGACCTGAAATAAAAATAACAGGTTTAGAAAGATTTTGTTTTCACACCCAAAATTGTTAAAAGAGGTAAATGGAGGCCATCCACTTTTGGTCCCAAAATTATCTGATTTTCCTTTAGAGAAGTTTAAATAATGAAAAATTTCCAGGCAGTAAAAGAGAAGGGTAATAAGTGGTATAAGATGTAAACAAACTACAATATTTATAATAGGCTGATGAATAGAATCATAGAATGAACCCAGCTGGAAGAGACCTCCAAGCTCATCCAGTCCAACCTATCACCCAGCCCTGTCCAATCAACTAGATCATGACACTAAGTGCCTCATCCAGGCTTTTCTTGAACACTTCCAAGGACGGTGACTCCACGACTTCCATGGGCAGCTCATTCCAATGTCAATCACTCTCTCTGGGAAGAACTTCCTCCTAACATCCAGCCTAGACCTCTGCCAGCACAACTTGAGACTGTGTCCCCTTGTTCTGTTGCTGGTTGCCTGGCAGAAGAGATTGACCCCCACCTGGCTACAATCTCCCTTTGGGTAGTTGTAGACAGCAATGAGGTCACCCCTGAGCCTCCTCTTCTCCAGGCTAAACAACCCCAACTACCTCAGCCTCTATAGGTGAATAACCTATAGACATAAAGGACAGTTTTTGACGCATTCTGACAAGGATATATATAAAAGTCACTGGATAGGGCTGGGTGATAGGTTGGACTGGATCTGGGAGGTCTCTTCCAACCTAGTTGATTCTATTCTATGCTAATCCCCGCAGTCAATATGCCACCGGGGGTCAATACTCCATTTGCCCAGTGGATGGGCCCAAGCTCTTTCTGCTCTAGCAGGAGGCAATAAAGAATTACAGATGCATTAAAGCATCTCCTCACAAACTCTTATTAATTATCAATCACCCTCCTGGGCTATTCCACAGCCTATATAAGTGTCCAATCTTCAGGGAACTCTGCCTGTGGATGTCGAGGCTGGAATCCTCCTGGCTTCAGGGAAAAGGATACAGATGATCTGCAACCTTGTTCTCCTGGCTTCTTCTGGACAATCTGTGTATATGTCCAAAATTCTTAGGCAGGACCTTCAGGTGCAGAAGCAGGATGTCATGCAGTCTCAGCACGATGTCACGCTGGCCACACAGGCCAATCGCGTGCAGACAATCCAGGATCTGCTCCTGGTAACTCACAAGAGACAGAGCTCCGCAGAGGCAGGCAATACAGGCAGATAGCAGCAAGCAGTGAAGCAAAAGCAAGCAAGCAGGCAGGCATTAGAGTGAGCACTGTGGGTGAGCAAGCACTTTGTTTATCTGTGTACCCCTATTTATCAAATGTGGGCCGAGATTAATGGCCCCTTGGCCACCAGAATGACCAATCAGCTTGGCAGTTAACCAAAGAATACCATAACAGGCAAGGTCCACAGGCCTGGCTCTGTCCAAATATGGGGAGAGCATGGGCCTTGTACCCAGTAAGCCATAAGCTAGGCACGTGGGCTTATACAACCACATTACACAACCTGAGCCCTGGGCAGGCCAGACTTTATGGCGCCAGGTCTGTTGTGTCCCTTTTGTGTTCATTTAATGTGTTTACCTCTGGTGTGGGCAGAGAAACATGTCCAGGCAAGACAAAGCATATATAAGCCTATTTTGGGCCTATGGGCCCTCCATGACAAGGATTACATTAAATTAAATTGTGTTGGGGAGAATCAAGAAGTTAATCAAAGATACAACCCAATCAAAATCTTGCTTGGAAAGTATATCTAGAAGTACCCATTCACATTTGGGATTTTTTTTTTTTATATATGAATAGCTTTTTCATTGCCAAACATATTCTACTATATATGTACACACACACAAAAAAACGTTCTTGGACAATGTAATTTCACTTCTTCATTTGTAATAACATAAATGAAACCAGTGAAATGTGAATAGCAGGAACATCACCTCTAAGTAATGAAATGTCTTTCTTCTGTTGTGTTCAAAACCACATCCCTTTCATTTCCTTAAGAACATATATTGAAAGTGGAAAGTGTGAGAAGCCTTCATAAATTTTAAACTCAGAACCAAAAACTGTTAAGTACAATTGTGCTACTTATATCAACTTGTCGAATCCAGAAAATTGAGTTTTCGGAACACGATGAAGTCTTAATCAGATCCGTGGCTGTTTTCTGCTATTTTCACTCAGCTTTCTTTCTGTAGAAATGGAGCAAAAGAGAATGCATATTGAATAAATCAGTCCATTGAAAAACAAAATAAAATAAAACAAAACAAAATGAAATGAAATAAAATAAAGAGATACTATGTACTGTGTCTCACTCCTATAGAAACCGTCTTCTCTTTTCACCATAATGAGATGAAACATCTTTTAGGTGTTTGCTCCTGAGAACTCTACATATTTTATTTCATGCCAAGGTGCTCTACACCATTTTGATGAGACCCTAACTGTGTCCAGTGCTTGAACCCCTGTTATGGAAAGATATATAAGTAATAGAATGTGTCCAGAGAAAGGCCAGGAGGATAATCAGAGGGCTGGAGAACTTCTCCTATGAGGACAGGCTACAAGAGTAGGGACCTCCCAATTTGGAGAAGAGAAGGCTCTGAGGAGACCTTGCTGTGGCCTTCCATTATCTGAAGGGGGCCTACAAGAAAGCTGGTGAGGGACTTTTTAGGGTGTCAGGTAGTGATAGGACTAGGGCGAATGGATCCAAGCTAGAGGAGGGGAGATTTAGTTTAGACATTAGAAAGAAGTTCTTCACTGTCTATAACTACCTGAGGGGTGGTTGTGGCGAGGGGGAGGTTGCTCTCTTCTCTCAGGTGGCCAGTGCCAGAACGAGAGGACACAGCCTCAGGCTGCACCAGGGGAAGTTTAGGCTCGAGGTGAGGAGAAAATTCTTCACTGAGAGAGTCATTGGCCACTGGAATGGGCTGCCCAGGGAGGTGGTGGAGTCGCCGTCCCTGGAGCTGTTCAAGGCAGGATTGGACGTGGCACTTGGTGCCATGGTCTAGCCTTGAGCTCTGTGGTGAAGGGTTGGACTTGATGATCTGTGAGGTCTCTTCCAACCCTGATGATACTGTGATACTATGATACCATGAGGGTGGTGAAACAGTGGAACAGGTTGCCCATGGGGGGAGGTGGTGGAAGCCTCATTCCTGGAGGTTTTTAAGACCATGACCGATGTGGCTCTGGGCAACTTGATCTAGTGTGAGGTGTCCCTGCCCACAACAGAGGGGTTGGAACTCAATGATCCTTGAGGTCTCTTCCAACCCTGACGATACAATTCTGTGATTGTGTGTGCCAACAGCTCTCAGAAGTAAAGATTTTTAGTTTATCTGTAACTTGTACAGAGTAACAATTCAATCACTGGAAGAACATCAAACTGTGTATCAAACCCCCCAAGACCTGAAATAAATAACTGCAAATTAATCCATTTTCCTACTTTAGACAGACAATATATCCATTAACAAACTGACAGTTCATTTGATTTTGTGGGGAAATAATATTAATAATGTTTGCAAACTGTCAAGTATTGATGTAGGAAAGGCTTAACTAAGCATATTTTGTGGTCATTTCAGAACTCTTCAAATAACATTTCTTGCTTGCTTTTCTAGGAGATCTCATCCTGCTGTGCTCTGCTAAAGAATGCCAAGGCACTGTAAGCTTGACAGTCAGCCAATGTACACTACTTCTTTCTACTTCTTTTGCTCTTTTGCTCTCTGGGAATGGCCAGGTAAGAATGGGCTGTGAGGGGCTGAAGACCAGCCCTGTCCTGGAGCAGACACAGGATCCTAGGCTTTGGGCAGGTGAGCCAACATGGGGGCTGGGTAAAGACAAGTCAGGGCTGGCAGTCGATGCCCTCAGGGCACTGGTAATGAGGTGCTTTTATGGAGCAGAGATCATCTGAAGTCTGTCACAGTGAAAAGGAAACTCTCCAAAAGTCACAGAGTAAGCTCTGTGCTCGCTCTTTGCAGAATTGCTCTGCACTAAGCAGAGCTGTTGCTGGGGCAAGACTTTCAGAAGCTTTCAAGTGGCTGAAGTGCCAGATCCCCACCAAGTTTTGATAGAGAAAGAATTAAGTTCACAAGTCTTCCATGCTCTTGAAAATACTTTGAAATAATCCAGTATCAAGGAGGCCATGGATGGGGCAGCAGCTGTTTTCTTCTGCAACACTCAGCACAGAGGCTGGTGAATCAATTCAGTGCCCATCTCACACTCACAGACTTAGGAGAACTGGATTCAGGAAGCAAGCAGCCTTACAAAACCAGCAAAGCATGTCCATCTGGCTTTTAATTAAGCCCCTAGTGTCTGATTGTGAGAAATTCCTTTTTCTTTTCCTTAAAGCAAGACAAAGACGAAAGAGAAAGAACTGGGTTGGAAGGGACCTCAAGGATCATCTAGTTCCAACCCCCCCTACCATGGGCAAGGACACCTCACACTAGATCAAATTGCTCAGAACCACATCCAGCCTGGCCTTAAAAATTTCCATGGATGGGGCTTCCACCATCTCCCTGGGCAACCTGTTCCAGCATCTCGCTAGCCTCATGGTGAAGAATTTCTTTCTAATGTCTAATCTAAACCTCCCTTCCTCTAGCTTGGATCCATTCACCCTAGACCAAACACCCTAAGAAGTCCCTCACCAACTTCCTTGTAGCCCCTCTTCAAATATTGGAAGGCCACAATAAGGTCTCCTCAGATCCTTCTCTTTTCAACCTCTCTGGGTAGCCTGTTCCAGTGTTCTGTGACCATAGCAGTGATGGATTCCAAAGGCTTTGTAGATCCTCTCCAGAGATCCACAGTTCCTGCCCACTTGACTCAGTCATCTTCCTAGGCTCACACAGTATGTAAATCTTTGAGCCTAATTCATTTATTGTTAGTTGGTCTTAAAATAATGTAGCTTTTTATTTTCCAGTCCCCAAGATATCTGATTTCCTTGGAATGGCATGACTGTGGCACATCAGTTATTTTTTCAGCTGTCAGATGAATTTATCTACCCTCAGCCATCACTTTAATGTGAAAATTCCAGAAGATGTATTATGTATACAAATATGTTACACACTATGCCATAGCATACAAAGAATAAGATATGTCTGTTTTCCTGAGAATCCCTCAGCTAAATTTGTTCACTTCTTCCCAGCTCTGTCTTTTGCAGTGAGCTAGTTTTAATCTATGCCCAAAACATCCAGTCCTTCTGGATGTCCTCATTCTCTCCATGCATCTCCTCTCTCCACAGTGATCAATACAGAACAAAACTCATTCTCTCTGGAGGCTGTGTAATTAATCAGTACAAATGTATGAATATTGGATGAGGCCAGGTGACAAGAAATGTTTATTTAGACATATAACACAGTTTAATAGCTGGACAACAGCAACAAAAGAACAATTTGTCACTAGAACAACTAGAAGATACTTGCTGCTCAACTCAAAAGACAAGTACCAAAAACTCATGGAGAGTTCCATCCAACAGACAACATCTCAGCATCTGATGGCCTCAGCAGCACAGACTGGGTCTGTAAAATGAATTGAATGGGAATGAAATACAGCAGGTGTAAAATACACACACCAGCCATCAGGACGTATGTTTTCTTCATGAATATGAACATGACACACTTACCTTGTCTATTTGAAACTTGAGGAAGGTCATTTTCCAAAGTTTAAGCACCTGGCTAGCTAAACAAAATGAGAATATACATTAAACATCTAAAGCATTAATGAATACCAAGAATATTTTATGAATGTTCAAGTCAATATCCTGCCAAGAAGCCATCATAATGCAGACACCAAAAAGAATGACTGGTTTGAGCTAGAATGCATCCCAGCTACAAGAAGACAGGAAACTAGCAATAAGGTATCTGACTAATAAGTAATAAACAGGAGGGAAAATTGAAGCAAATGGTCATTAATGTGCTTTGCAAGTTTAATTATGTGGAATGATGAGTGAAGACAAAATAATCAAGTAGGTATTAATATTTAATAACAAAACTGTGTATAATAAGACTCAAAAAAAAAAGAAACAAGGAAAACAGTAGGTTGGGCAACCCACCAGTTTTGGATTAGAGACAACTTTATAAACATGCAATGCAGAAACCCACCAAAGCATCACTGCCTCTTTCCCTAAATCTTACATAAGTTACTTCACAGCTGGACACTGTCCCCAGAACAAAAGCCTGGTGGTCGCCAGCAAAGGAAGACACAAAGCAGTCACCTCTAGTTTAATCAACTTAAAGCAAATTGTATCTGCTAACTTGTTTTGCATTTGATTTAAAAGATTCTCTGCAGAGCTGTGTGACCTGTCAATATGTACTAAATCTTGAGACTGGATTCAAAGGACTGGAGCACTACATTCCCAATATCTGAAAGGGGCAGAAGGGGTGGACGAGGGAAATAGGGGCAATTACTGTGACACTGATTCCAGCTAGAACACTGGAACAGCTGATGTGTGAGGCTATTCACAAAGAATTAAAAATATACTTCATGCCAGGCAGCATATGAGGTAGGTTTTGTTAAATACAACACTATAGGCAAAACTGGAAAGCTCCTCTGCAGAGAAGAATCTGGGGACGTTGGTCAACAGCCAGCTGAAGGTGAGCCAGCAGTGTGCCCAGGCGGCCAAGAAGGCCAACAGCATCCTGGCTGTGTATCAGAAACAGCAAGACCAGCAGGAGTAGAGAAGTGATTGTGCCCCTGCACTCAAAACTGCTGAGGGTGCACTCCAAATATTGTGTTCAGTTTTGGGCCTTGCCCTACAGGAAAGACAGTGAGACACTGGAATATGTCCAAAGAAAAGCAAGAAAGATGGTGCAGGGTCTAGATAACAAGTCTAGAGGTACAGCTGAGGAAACCAGAGTTGTTTAGGCTGGAGAAGAGGAGACTGAGTGACATTTCATTGCTACTTGAAAGGAGGTTGTAGTGAGATGAGTTTTGGTCTCCTCTCCCAAGTCACAAGCAATAGGATATGAGAAAATGGCCTCAGGTTGCATCAGGGGAGGTTTAGGTTAGATATTATGAAAAATTTCTTTACTGAAATGGTTGTAAAGCATTGGGACAGGCTGCCCATGGAACTAGTGGAGTCATCATACCTAGACATATTTTAAAGACATGTAGATATGGTGCTTAGTGCCGTGGCTTAGTGTTGGATTTGGCAGTGAGAGGTTAATGGTTGGATCTGATCTTAAAGATTTTTTTTCTAACTTAAACTATTCTATGATTCTGTGAAACAAAGCCATCAGCTCTTCCTGAAAAAAGTGGTTTATAGTCTTGATGGATAAAGATGATTGTGTTAATATAATACACTTAGATTTCTCCAAGCTATTTGACTTAGCACTATGTGACATCTTGGTTAAAAAACTTGCATTATATGAAATTAACAGAATGCAGATGGCTTAAGAGTCAGTTTGCGACAGATCTCAAAAGGCTGAGAATGAGGTATCAGCAAGTTAGATTGTTTCCTCAATGGCCAAGGAAATCAGTTCTTGGTCTACAGAATTTACAGAATCAGAGGATGTCAGAGGTTGGAAGGGATCTCCAGAGATCATCGAGTCTAACCCCCCTGCCAAAGCAGAGTGCATCCAGATGGGTCTTGAAAGTCTCCAGAGGAGATTCCATAATGTTTCTGGGGAACCTGTTCCAGTGCTCTGTGAGCCTTACAGTAAAGAAATTCTTCCTCATGCTGAGGTGGAACTTCCTGTACTGTAGTTTATATCCATTGCCCCTTGTCCTATCACCGGGCGCATCTGAGCAGAACCTGTCCCCTCCCTCTTGACCCCCAGTCCTCAGATATTTATAAACATTTATTAAATCCCCTCTAAGTCTTCTCTTCACCAGACCAAAAAGACCAAAGGTCCCTCAGCCTCCTTTCATAGGGAGTGCTCCAACCTCTTCATAGCACTCCATTGGGCTCTTTAGAGTAGATCATAGTATAGCACTGTTTAATGTTGTCGTCAGTGACTTATCTCAATCTTTTTGGTTGGTTGGTTGGTTGGTTTTTTTCAGACCGTAAATCCCTCCCACATAGCAAACTAAAGCTGAAGGGCAATAGGTCTCCATTTCCTCCTATCATGCTAGGCTGCACTTGCAAGAGTTTATTGTAATCTCCAGGCTTTCCAGGTTCCTGTTGATAGAATGTAGCTCTTTCATGTCCCATCATTAGAGCTTGTTTACATTTATTCTTCTCCCTTCATGATTTCTAGACCTATTCTTGGTCACCTGCTGTCATACTCCACACCTTGTGCAAGATAATGAAAGTTGGCACAGTGACATGAAGAGCTGGCTTCCTACTAAAATATACCAAAACACAATCTAATGCACAGAAGCTGATAGAGTCAGTCAAACATGGACACCTAGATGTAACATCTGATGTAGAGTTGCATTTTCAAAAACCCAGCAATCTCTCTTTTACCCCAAGGACCTCTTTCATCCATCTCAACAAAAATAAGATTGGCAAAATTCTTTGTATTGGTTGCTCATTTTAAGCACATACTTTAATGTCTAAGAATCTTTCTCTATCTCTGCCTACCTAAGTAATTTGTAGGGGAAACTTCTTCAGAAAGCACATATAGCAACCAGTATTTTGCTCGTGTCATACAAAAGGCACAGATTAACTTACCCAGGCTGCTGGGCTGCACACTGCTCATTGATCTCACCCACTGTGTGTATTACTGTTTGGGAAACAATCTAGTGCATTATACTTCTTTCAAGCCCTCTCTTTTTAAAATGTGTTGTATATTAATGAGGTTAGAGTTAATCTATCATTTGCAAATGGCCTGCTGTGAGTCAATAAAGTTTTGATAGGAAATAACAACCCAGCTGCTGCATTTTGAAAAACTCAGAGACATTTCCAGGCAGAAGAGAATGATAGTGCTGCTGGCTCCATTGCCATAGCAGGGCACAATAGCCACGACTCAAAGAACAGGGTGTCTGTAAGATTATCTCTAAATAACTATGTAGTCATCACAGTATCATAGAATCACTAAGGCTGGAAAAGAACTTAAAGATCAAGTTCAACCATGACCCAACTACCATGCCCAGTAAACTGTATCCTGAAGTACCACATGTACAAGCTTCTTGAACACATCCAGGGATGGCAATTCCGCCACCTCCCCGGCCAACCTATTCCAATGCTGCACCACACTTTCAGTAAAGAATTTTCCCCTAATATCCAATCTAAACCTCCCCTGGCACAACTTAAGCCTATTTCCTCTCATCCTATCACTAGTTACTTGGGAGAAGAGACAAACACCAGCCTCACCACCTCCTTTCAGGTAGTTGTAGAGAGCAATAAAATGTTCCCTTAGCCTTCTCTTCTCCAGATTAAACAATGCCAGTTCCCTCAGCCGCTCCTCATATGCCATGCTCTCCAAACCCCTCACCAACCTTGTTTTTCTTCTCTGGACACCTCAATGTCTTTCTTATACTGTGGCACTCACAATTGAACACAGCACTCAAGCTGCAGCCTCACCAGAGCCAAGTACAGGAGCATAATCACTTCCCTACTCCTGATGGACACACTTTTCTTGATACAGGCCACAATGGCATCAGCCTTCTTGGCTGCCTGTGCACACCGCTGGCTCAAGTTAAACCTCCAAGTCCCTTTGGTTTTGGCTTTACTCTTAGGAATGACAACGGTTTTGAACATGTATTTATTTGCAACATCAAAACATTTCTTTCATTCCTGGTCATTTTTAATCAAATTTTAATTACCAACATGGCCCCTGAAGGTAAGACATCTCTTCAATTTCACTTAGTGTTACTGATGATTGAAAGGCATAATTCAACAGAGGAGGGACTACCACATGGGTGGGCTGTAAATAGAACAGGAATCTCCAAATTCTTGTAGGTGTTGAGAAATTCTCACCACATTTGACTTTAATTTCTTGACTATGCTTTCCTCTCATGCCCTGGCTATTTATGCTGAACTGGAATTATCTGGCTACCTATTTTAAGTGGGTATTAACAGGCAAAAGACTGGTCTGGAGAAGGTTGCTGGCTTTTTATTCTTGTTGCAAAGGCAGTGTAGCATTAAAGAGAGACAGAAAGGATAAGAGAACCAGGCAGGATTGGAATAACATCACAAAGGCACTGAGGCCTGCATTACAATTCAACCAGTCGTATCGCCCAGATTTGAAGTTACCCTTGAGAGTTCATCTACTGAAACTGAAACCATCTGTTGTCTTTAACAAGGAGGTATTCAAGAATTGAGGAGCTTGAGTCAGAGAGAGTGACATGCATATTAAAAAGCCACATACTACTTGCATGTTACCAGAATGGAAAATTGCCTTACCCAAGAATATGTGCCAACAGTCAACATGTAAATTACTTCTGCTGGTAGGTAATGTAGCAGTACCAATACAGATCTGAAATATGAAAGTATGCTTGCTTTTGTAAGCAGTAATGAAGGCTAAACCACTTGGAAGCCTAAAAGCATGTGCAAAGAGGCAGGTGTGACTAGCCTTTTTCCTGCAATCTGGCCAGCAGAACAAAGAAAAGACCTAAGGTTGAAAATGACAGAGTGTGGGCAGCCTCTGAGTGTCTCATCTATCTGTAGGAGAGTGAGGACTAGGATACCATCTCTCATTGTAGGGTCACTAAGCATTCTTTACCTAGAAATCCTGCCTTATGTATTACTATTCCTTTGCCATTCTGCATATACTTCTAGTCTCTACGACACAAACATTTTTTCCAGTCCTGCCTGGAAGTTAAAAAACTTAATTTTCTCTTGAAGGCTTTCATTGCACTCCTCATTACATCATGATGCTCCAAAACCTTCCTCACATTTGTTTTTTTAATAACCACAAACTAAGAAAAAAAATGATTGAAAGTTGAAACCCTGCCTTTGGGTACCCAGTTGATTATGTCCAAATGGTGGCCACACTGAAGTCTGCCACAGGATTTCATTCAGACTGAGTGACCTCCTGGAGATCACAGATTGCTTTGCAGAGGAGACCTATTACCTGGGGAGATACACCCAAGTCTTAAAATACAATGTTAGCCACTGAAGCACTTTTTTTTTTGGGNTTTGTTCTATTTTCTGTCTGGACTTAAACACAACACCAGTTATTTCAGAAGGGCTTCCCTAACTTGTGTTGAAGCTGGGAGTCCCCAGCTCTCTTGCAAAACAGACACTGAGGCCCCAGCCAGATAGACAGCTGTGAAACCAGGAGCTCACAATTGATGACAATCTGTGAAAATGACAGCTCACAAAGGTATTTGGGCAACCAACATGCAGAAAAACACCTAGCATGACTTTCAAGATATTTTAGCCAATCACTGCTAGGAAACCATCTCTCCTCTTTGAGGCACCTAAATCCTAAGAAATCTGGTCCTAAGTGGTTTGCTAGTGTTATGTATGAATTCGTGAAGCAGAAGGAAAATCTTGTTCATAAGACAGTGTTGAACTACTCCACCAATATGCAGATCACATGAAAAATAGTTCTGGAAAGGTTTCTGATTCTTACTCAGTTCATTCCCTTACTTACATCCTCTCCTCCCTCAAGACTGCATCAACTATTTCTAAATTCACTCTAAGAGACATTTTTTCTGACCTGTTCTTAACACAGGGTGATTGTAAGGCTGACCTATAGATTCATTATGATGAACAATGAAGTTAAATGAAATATTTAAGAGCAGAAGCAAGAATTGCATTTTGGGGTCCATTTTGCAGGCATCCTGGCTATGAAACACCTAATGTTTTTTGTTACAATCCAATGACTATGTGAAATTCAATCTATACAATATTTTTCCTATGGATGTGGTTCAGTAATCCATGCTGTTACACTCATCTTTGAGTCTGATTCCAAGTGGCTTAAAATTATATAATACTTCATCCATATTAACCCCTATATAGATAAGCCTTAGAGACTGCACAGCATTTAAGGTATGGACTGCAGAAACAGCACAGTTCCCGCAACTGGAAATTACCTTTGGTTAGTTTAAAGTTGCTAGAGCACAAAGTTTATTTTTACAACCAAGACAATGAGCAAAGGACCTTAAAAGAAAAAAATCAGAATGGCTGTGTGGCAGAGACTGCTTCAGGTTGGAAAGAAAAGAGCTGGATGAGTCCCCTGTGATAGCAATGCTCAATGTTATATGTGATGAGGGTCAAATAACTGAAGATTATTCAGATTTCTGAACAGCTTTCCCCCCCACAACTGCACCCAAGGCACTTGCTTTTATCTGTGATGCATATCACACCAGTTTTACTTGCAGTGGTCTGGGTGACTGAATGCAGATTCTTGTAGGGCACCTATCTATGGAATAGTTTTATGTAGCTGAGTATGACAGTCTGCTAGTGTAGAAGAGCAAAAATTCAGTTAAATGTTAAGATACAAAGGTGAGCACTGAGGAATTCATAGGTACAGTAAGAAAAGTCATATATATCCATATGTACATATGGATACCCATGCACATCTATAACTTCTATCTTACTATCTGCAGCAGATAAATAGTGAACAATATTTCTTCCTGCATTTTCATTCTACAAAATGCCTTTTCTGTTTCTATAGCAACTTCTATTGTTTGTAACTTCTAGTTCTGGCTAGAAATATCCTGATTTAAAACTGGAGGAAAAAAAGTCTAGAAAGGTAGAATAATTGGAAAAGATGGCAATTTTAAAATTAAATAGAGTCATAGACTGTGCTTAATAAGTAGCCTGTTCACCATAAGAAGCACTGAATGTTTCATCTATTATGTGACTTATAAAATGGAAATGGGGCTTTTATTAGTATGTCTCAGGTTCTTTGTTACAACCCGAGTTACTGCCATTTCTATGACTATGGAGTATTCTCCATCAGAAATTCAGCCACTTGGCAATGAGTAGAAAAGTGTTCCACCTCTAGACATACTTGTCTTGCTGCTTTGGGACCCCATCATACAGACTTCAAAGCAATAAGTGCAATTAATGTGCTCCATTCTCAACTGCAGTGATTTTTTGCAATAGCTGTCCCAAATCACATGAAACCACATTTTGTGAAGAGGAGCTACAGCAATGGGCAGCAAGATGAACTTTGATGGGGTTTGGGTGGTGTTTTGTATTGTTTTTTTCCTTTTCAATGAACAGAAAGACTTTCATGAGTCATCCATCATCTCCAAGTGATAAAGGTCAGAAACAGTCCCTACTCTTACCATTGAAACTGTATGAATACCCATGTTTTTTGAAGGGTAGTCTTCCTCTGCATGCTGTGTTGCTGTAGTTTGGGCAATGTAGAATATTTTACAATATTATGCATGCATAGAGTGGTACACACTCAATTAAGAAAAACATAGTTGCGAACTGGTTTGGCTGCAGGACTGCACTACAAGGACCAGAGCATGAGGAATGTCCTTACAGTGGGGAGCTCATGGCCCTTACTGTTTTCACAAGATCACAGGATGTCAAGGGTTGGAAGAGACTCAAAGAGATCATCCAGTCCAACCTCCCTGTCAGAGCAGGACCATACAGTATAGCTCAGGTCACAGAGGGACACATTCAGACAGACTTTGAAACTTTCCAGAGAACAAGACTCCACAACCTCTCTGGAGAGCCTGTTCCACTGCACTGTCATCTTTACAGTAAAGAAGTTCCCCCTTGTGTTGAGGTGGAACCTCCTGTGCCACAGCTTACATCCACTGCCCCTTGTTCTATCACAGGGAGCAAGTGAGCAGAGCCTGTCCCCCTCTCCTGACTCCCACCTCTCAGATATTTATAGATATTTATTCAATCCCCTCTCAGATTTCTCCAGACTAAAAAGTCCCAGGTTCCTCAGCCTCTCCTAGCCTCTCTTCACAAGGCAGTGTTCCAGTCCCCTAATCACCCTTGTAGCCCTCTGCTGGACCCTCTCCAGAAGATCCCTGTCCCTCTTAAACTGTGGAGCCCAAAACTGAACGCAGTACTCAAGATGGGGTCTCACCAGGGCAGAGTAGAGGGTGAGGAGAACCTCCTGGACATACTCTTCCTAATACACCCAAGGATCTCACTGGCCTTTTCTCTGCTTTGTTCTCCACACTATGTCCCATGGCCTACATTTGTGTAAGACGTGGATGGAAGAGGTCCATCCCAATCTCTGGTCTATGCCTAAGGACTTCCCTCTGGAAAGGAAGAGGAAAAAGAAATTAGAAGAAAAATGGACAAATTAGGTCAAATTTGTTGATAAGCAACTTCCTTCTTGTGTGCAACAGCTAATAAAAAACAGTGAACACGAGTGAGACAATGCAACATCTCTGCTTTAAAACACAGTGAAGACACTCTGAAAGGTCTTAATTAATCTTTTTTTCTAGCTAAACTGAATACTTGTGAGGACAGAAGCTGCACTGTAGTTGCTCAGAACAGAACAAGTTGTCAGCAGCCAATAAATTAAAGTGTAATAAATGGAGTCATTCTGCTGCTAAACTGTTTTACACAGACACTCCTGCTGGAACTGTTGCATACTCGTGTATGCTTCTCCTTGAACTTATACTGTTTTCTGTGTCTTTCTTCAGGATGCTGATTTTCAGTTGTTTTCTTGTTGATCTCTGTATTTTGCCAGAAGATGTGCAGAAGACATCTTTGCTTCCCTCCATTCCTCATTATATTCTGTGTATCACTTTTCTTTATCCTCCTCTCTGCTGCTTCCATCCATCTTTGCCTTTTTAATGGTTTGTTGTTTCTTTCTAAGTTATTCATACCCAGTTTCAGCATGAACAGATTCTTCTTGCGAGCACATGTAGTAATCACAAGCCATATGCAGTTGTATGAGTAGCTAGCAAGAAGGTTACAAGATTAACTAGAGAACAAGCCTTATGGGGAGTGGCTGGGGGAACTGGGTTTGTTAGGTGTGGAGAAGAGGATGAGGGGAGACCTCATTGCTCTCTACAACTACCTGGAAGGAGGCTGTAGCGAGGACGTAGTCAATCTCTTCTCCCCAGTATCAGGTGACAGAATGAGAGAACATGGCCTCAAAATGTACCAGGGGAGATTTAGATTGAATACCCTGAAAAATTTCTTTACTGAAAGAGCAGTCAAGCACTGGAAGAGATTGCCAAGGGAGGTGGTAGAATCACTGATCTTCAAGGTGTTCCAGAAACATGTGGACGTGGCACTTTGGGACATGGCTTAATGGTCGTGGTGGTCTTAGGCTGAGGGATGGACTTGATGATCTTAGTGGTCTTTTCCAACTGAAACAATCCTATAGTTCTATGACTACAACTTTTGGCACCCGGAAGCCAGTTTCATAGCCTGCCCACTGATTGTCCCGGAAAACTTAAATCATGTGAGTTAACCGTGGCAGCACTAGTAGTGACACAGCCATTTTTCTGCTCTGGGACATTTTTGACATGCTATACAGAGCATGCTGAGCATGACCCTTTCCTAGGGATGCCAATAATTATTCAGAAAGCTTCCTCTACCGCATCATATTCAGTGCAGCTGCTGGATACTGAGGCTTTGGTGGAAACACATGCGGTTTCTTTTCTGTGTTCATCTCTAATGATTACTGACCCACTTATGTTCAAACCTCCTTCTAAAAAATGCCACATGCTCAGCATGGAGAAACTGTATTGCCTGACTCCTCTCATCTTCTACCTTAAGGAAAGCAAAAACTCTTAGAACTTCCTTCTTGACAGACAGCAGGAGTAACTCTCCCTGCATTTATGAGACCTGAGAATGTCTCACCTAAGTACCTAACCCAGCCTCTGGAGTAATGAAGGAAGGCTCTGCTCTCAAAGATGTGAACCCTGGTTGTATAATGAGCCCAGTACAAGCTGGAGCAAGTCTTTGGGAGCTTAAGCAAGGTGGGAAGTAAGGCAGCATTCAAATATAATCCATATTGCATACAGAACTGCAGCAGAGTCATTAGTGTAGCTTTTGAGAGTGCTCAGATTACATGAATCACAATCACTTGCCCAGCTAGAATCACGGAACTGTTTAGGTTGGAGAATGACATGAAGAACAACTGTTAGACTAGCACTGCCAAGCCCACCAGTGAACCATGTTCTGAAGCATCACATCTGCATATATCTTTTGAATACATACCTACAGGGATGGTGGCTCCACCACTTCACTGGGCAGCCTGATCCAAAGCTTGACAGCTTTCTCAGGGAAGAAAGTTTTCCTAATATCCAATCTAAACTTCCCTTGCCAGAACTTGAGGACATTTAATCTTGTTCTCTCACCTCCTGCTTAAGAAAAAAGATCAGCCTGCACCTTACTACAATAACAGTGAGATCCTTGATAGTCTTGCAAAGAATCCTTCACCAACTCCAGAAAGGTTCAGCTTGGTAGGGAGCTTAGAAGCTTTCAGGTGGAAAGGCAACTGCATCCTCTGGGTATCCTTGCTTACTTTTCTGGCTCCAGGACAAATGCAGCTTTCAAGAAAACTGTTATAGAGTGCTATGTGACACCTCTGCCTGTCCCTGCCCCAGATGACACAGATTTCCACACAAGGGATCTGCACAAATCTAGGTTATTTTGCCCTGCTGGGAAATGTCAGCGTTTTATTAGGGATCATCTGTGAGACACAAACAAGGCAGAATTCAATAAAAAACCTGCTGTTTATTTATCTGACTGTAAACTGTAAGTGGGTATTTATGCCTTGGTGCCTCCAGGGTGTACTTGCTTGTGAAAAAGCAGTCGGGTCCGTGTAGAAATAGGAGATTATCACTATCCACCTTCTGTGTTACATCCTTCCTGTAAGAAGTTCTGTCAGCCTCAGTAAGAAATAAACTAGCCATAATGGGAACCACTCTTTTATCTTGATTGCCAGTAACATACACATGCTAATTAGTGGAAGTTTTGGCAGACAAAGGTTCAGCTCCTTCCTTTCCCTATGCTTCAGCAAATCTTTACTCTCTACATTCAGTGGCAAGGAAAAGTTTCGTAACTGCAGGTTGTAACCCATCTGACTTTAGCTCTAATCAAATCCACATCTGGAAGATAATAGGATGCACTGCAGTTTTTAACGTGTGGGTGTTAGAATTCGCTCATCTACATTTTAAAGAGTGGTGGTACAGACCACTCCCGGTGCTTTGTACTTAAATGTGAGGTTTAATTTGTGTTCCATTATAAGGTCTTTTTCTTTTGGGAATGGTTTTATGCTGGCCTGTGATTTGCTTCATAATGCAGGCTGAAAGTTTCTGAAAATAAATTAGATTTAATGCAAGGTGAAAAGTGGTTGAGAGTTTATTTTTTTCAAAAATATATTTGTATCTCTCTGAAGTGCAGTGATTTTTAAGCTTCTGAGGGGATGGAGAAGCTTGGGTATTTTAGAAGGTGGCAGAGATCTTTAAAACTGCCCTTTAGTCTTCTAATACACATATCTGGGGAATTTGAAGCTGAAACCTAAGCCACAAGTAGTTGCAAAAGAGAAACATCTGCAGGTAGCCTCTAACTGATCACTATGCAAAGTAGATGTGCTTTCCACATGCGTCTGGCCCCTAGATTGCCTATTCCAAGAATGAATATGCCTGTTCTAAACAGCATGCCCAATATAAGGGCTATGGATTTAATTTCTATACCCTGTGGGGAAGGGCTTTGTAGCCAGCATATCTCTGTGCATAAAGCCTAGAGCATTCTGCTCTCTGTTCCTGCTCCTCAACAACCCATATAGCATGGACAGGGCTTGGAGAGATCTCTCAACCAGAGTCTTTTGCAACAGAGAAAGCAAAGGTTGCAATTATTTTCCCTTTGCCCTCTGTTCCACATTGTGTTTGCTCTTAGAGAAGTCAAAATTAAGCACTGGATACAGGCTGCTCACTGCAGGCACCCAAAACTTAGGCACCTAAGGACAAAATGCAGGATTTTGCCTCCCTCAAAAAGGAATAAGACCTTGTTCTGTCATCAAGGTGGACAAACTATGCTTTCAAAGTAGGGCCCAGGGGAATTTGTGAAGATGCTACATGGGGAATGCTGGCTGCTTCCTGAGAGTGAACCAGGAACAACACAACCCAAAAGAGAGCTGATGTGCATATTAAGCAAATCCCGAATCTGAATAACTGAGAGATTGAGACTACAGGGAGCATCACAAAGCACATCTACTCTACAGGTTATAGGTTGTCTTAAGTCCTTTCAGCTTCACTAAAAATTTGAGCACAAAGTAGAAGCCTAAACAAACGTAGTTTCCACCTTACTTTAGCTTAAAGAAAAAAAAAAAACAAACACAGAGAGAAGGGCACAATTGAGTGTACAGAGGGCACCAGGGCAGGAAAATGAGGGAAGGCCAGTGTAAGCACCTGGAGGTTATTTCCAGGTGGACAAGACCCTTGTCTTCTTTAAAGCTGGAGCCATGCTGAATCTCCACTACTAAACATATCCATAACACAAATATTCTTAAATCTAGAGATTTGCTTGCCACAGTTTCTAGCCAAAACATTTATTTTCATTATCGTGGCTGAGGGCTGTGTGTTAGAATCCTCTTAAAGTCAGAAAATAACAGGGAGAACTCCAGTTCTGGGCCCCTCAGTTTAAGAGGGACATTGAGATGCTTGAACGTGTCCAGAGAAGGGCAACGAGGCTGGTGAGAAGCCTCGAGCACAAGCCCTACGAAGAGAGGCTGAGAGAGCTGGGATTGTTTAGCCTGGAGAAGAGGAGGCTCAGGGGAGACCTTATTGCTGTCTACAACTACCTGAGGGGTGGTTGTAGCCAGGAGGAGGTTGCTCTCTTCTCTCAGGCAGCCAGCACCAGAACAAGAGGACACAGCCTCAAGCTACGCCAGGGGAAATTTAGGCTTGAGGTGAGGAGGAAGTTCTTCACTGAGAGAGTCATTGGCTACTGGAATGGGCTGCCCAGGGAGGTGGTGGAGTCGCTGTCCCTGGAGCTGTTCAAGGCAGGATTGGACGTGGCACTTGGTGCCATGGTCTAGCCTTGAGCTCTGTGGTAACGGGTTGGACTTGATGATCTGTGAGGTCTCTTCCAATCTTGGTGATACTGTGATGCTGTGATACTGTGAGAAGAACTTCTGAAAACATACCCTTCCAGGATGAGTGAGAGTGCTCTGCTTTCACACTGTCAAATACAGGTTGAACTTGAAAGGAGAGGCCATTTCCACTGTGCCCGAGGCAAGAATCATTGGTGGTTTCCTCTGAGCATAGTCTCTTTGCACAGAGCGTGCAAAGCAGCTGCAAGTGTCTCTGCATGACCTCAGCCAGCCTCTTACCAGACTAAACAGGGTGTGTAAGAAGTAGCAGTCACTGGGTGCCTTGCCAAGAAGAAATTCATAAGGCTATGTTCTTGTTGCTCAGGAGCATGCCTCAGTGGTGATAATGCTCAGCTAAGTGACCTCAAGTTGGTTAACAATTATCGCCCTGTAGCTTTCCAGACAATTATTTCCAGAGGTACTACAAAGAATTATTTATTGTCTCTGTCTCACTTGGTTTGGGGGAAAAAAATAGATATTCTTTAAAATTAATTTAGTTTCCTTAGGGAAAATCATAAATCTACAATATAATATTATGAAAAGGTTGTGAATTTTAGACATGTTTTCAATAGCTATTTTTACAACCTTTCTGGTGTGATAAACAACAGTTAGGTTGCAAAGGTTTGGGGGTTGAGTTGGCTTCTTTGCCTTAGGGAAGGGGAGTGATAATGGGTGCTGAATGTGTTTTGGATCAATTAATTGTATTATAACAAGGCATCATGGTGAGATATAAGGGGTAAATAAATCACAGTTTATTACACTAGTGAGTATTCTTGCTGTTGCTTCAGCACTTAGAAAGCCACCTGTAGCTTCAGTGTGTTAAGTGCTAGACAAACAGAGACTAAAACCAGTCTACATGCCAGCAGATGTGCCGTTTAACTGACACAAAAAAGATAACTGTTTGGTGAGCAGGCAATCCGAGCCAGGAATAACGAGACTACATGAACAGGATTAAGATGTGTTGTGGGTTTAGGATAAATTGCCTTGCTATAGAGACAAAGTCCTTCAGGGCCTAGAAGGTCTTGGGGGAGAACACAGGACATTGTAAAGGGTTATTCTATTCTACCTTCCCGTATCTCCTGCTATAAGGGGCAGACTGTCCTGTCTCTTGCTCTTTCTCTTCTCCGGGTGCGTGTGGCAGCTGTTAGCTCCTGGTTTGTGGGGCACTTTGTGGCCTTCTATGGCCTTGGCTGGCAAGCTAATTTCTTGCTACTCCACTGGGCCTAATGGGGAGACATTGAGGCCTACTCAGGGCCTATTGAGGCCTAGTGAGGCCTGTCTTGAGGCTTAGCCAGGGTGGAGGCTGACTGTCAATGTGTACCTATGCTTCTACTTTGGTACCTCTTTGTATTTTCATATTTTGCTTACTTTTGTAAATTGTAGTTTCCATCTGACCTCCAACCCTGTGTGAGTGTTTTGGTTTACTCCTAGAAGGTAAATCACGGGATCACAGGATGTTAGGGGCTGGAACAGACCTCCACAGATCATCAAGTCCAGCCCCTCCGCCAGAGCAGGACCATAGAACCTAGCACAGGTCACAGAGTGGATGCATCCAGACAAGTCTTGAAAGTCTCCAGAGAAAGAGACTCCACAACCTCTCTGGGGAGCCTGTTCCAGTGCTCTGTGACCCTTACAGTAAAGAAGTTCCCCCTTGCATTGAGGTGGAACCTTCTGTGCTGCAGCTTATATCCATTGCTGCTTGTCCTATCACAGGGAGCAAGTGAGCAGAGCCTGTCCCCCTCTCCTGACACATAACCCTCAGATATTTATAGACATTTATTAAGCCCTCTCTCAGTCTTCTCTTATCCAAACTAAAAAGCCCCAGGTCCCTCAGCCTCTTCTCATAAGGCAATGTTCCAGTCCCCTAATCATCCTTGAGGCTCTCCACTGGACTCTCTCCTCTCCCTCTTAAACTGGGTAGTCCAAAGCTGAATGCAGTACTCAGGATGGGGTCTCACCAGAGCAGAGTAGAGGGGGGCAGAAAACCTCCTGGACACACTCTTCCTAATACATGCCAGGATCCCATTAGCCTTCTGGGTCACAAGGGCACATTGTTCTCCCATGGATAACTTGTTATCCACCAGCACATCCAGGTCCCTCTCCTCAGGGCTGCTCTCCAGCAGATCAACTCCCAGCCTGTACTGGTGCAGTTTATTATTCCTTCCTAGGTGTAGGACTCTGCACTTACCCTTGTTGAACCTCATCAGGTTCCTCTGTGCCAAGTCTTGCTGGAAGGCTGTGTGTCAGCAAACTCGCTGAGCAGGTTCTGTCTGTCCCCTCATCAATGTCATTGATGAAGAGGTTGAACAGCAGGGCCCCCAGCACTGATCCCTGGGGGACTCCACTAGTTACAGATCTGCAGCTGGACTTAGCACTTTCTGTCCTGCCACTCTGGGCAGCTTGTGGCTGAAACCAGGACAAGATGGCAAAGGATGTCAGCAGCAGATATAGATCAGTAAGTTATGCAAACCACAGTGAATTCACCTGGACATCAAAGTTAAAATACATGCTTGAATACTCAAAAATGAGAAATGCCAGGGGTCACTTGCTCCAAACGGATAAGAAGTTTTGATTTCACTATGAAGGTAGAACAAATTGCCATTACATCTGGAAAATAAAAGGTTAAAGTATGCAATTCTAGCCCCAAGGCTGTAGGCCTGGAAAGCCTGGGTAGCATAGGCAACAGTCCAAAGAAGGACTGGCACAGAGAAAGGAAGAAGGCAGAAACAGGGACAGCTCTGTTGAGATCCTCTGCTTGCCCTGCCCTGAAAAAAGAACAAGTTTTAGCAGAAGGAGGCCTAGTTCCCCATAGGAGGGGATTTTCAGGAATACTGAACATATGCTTTTTGTAAAGATAGCAAAAGACCAAGACAGAGTTTTGCTGTGACTGCCTGAGAGAAAGCAAGAGCTGAAATGTCTGGCTATGACCAACAGGCATTTGGCGTTTTCACAGGATAAACCTGATTGCAAAAGGCTCCCGTTTCCTCATGTGCACTATGATATTGTCCAATGCATCTCAAGGAATGAACTAAGACTTGTAGTCCCTGCCCCTCTGCAACCTGAGGTTCAGCTAAAGGATTTATGTCTGCAAACTATTACTTTTTTTTTCACTCTTGTACCTCTCTATTGACATCTCTTCATCATCATTGATGCACTCCACACATTTTCTCCTTGTCCAGCTGCACAGTCTTACTTAGTTGTAATGAAGGGCCTAAGGTAGAAAGCTAAATGAAGCCTATACATTCCTCTTGGAGACAAAACGTCCTTTGCTCTAGCACAGGGAGCCAGCTAATGAAGAGGCTAGCTTTGATGCATGTCAATACAGTCTATGCAAGGCAGCCAATTTTCTCTGTTATTCTATGAGACCAGCTTTTCTTTCTGGAGTGTTATGAGTACTTGGTCTCTCATATGGATGGTTTTAATGGATCACTTCTCTAAGAACAGTACACAACATTGCAGGGCACTTGATATTTATGTCAAGGATGTAGGCAAAATTCTATTGTATTTTATAAATAGCTGTGACTATGCTATTAGCGACCAAAGGTCAGATAACATCTGATACTAGAGCATTGTGTTCCAGTGTGATCTGCTCTAAATGATGCTGCTCTGGCATGGGGGGTGGACCAGATGATCTCTCAAGGTCCCTTCCAGTCCTTGACATTCTATGTTCTATGTTCTATGTTCTATGATTTTGTCCCATGATGGCTCATAGGTTGTGATTCTAAGGAGTAAAAAGTGACACCTTCCATGTTTATAAAGGTCTCTAAGACGTATTTATCTCTGTAATAACACACTGTTTGCTGGGCTGCAAACAACAGTCAAACGTGTAAATATCTAAACATATAAGTATCAACCATGAAAAAATATCTTTTCTTCAAAGTTCCAACAAAGAACAAAAGCTGATAGCTTTGGGACCTAAGCTATTGAATTTTCCTGATGTTTTTTCCAACTTACCCTTCATATGTTTAACAGTTTATAAGCATCATTTGTATGATTGTCCTGGAAACCAGACTCTCGTATACTTATCTCACCATCCTTGTCTCCTAGAAGGGCCTAAAGTAATGCAATTAATAGTCTGTTCCTGAAACCACTGATCTACACAACAGATTATTTCAGAAAGACAATGATACAAATGCTTTTGAATTTGTCCTGTCCTTGAAAGAGTGGAAGTACAATGCTGATCTGTGAAGGAATTCAATTTTAAAGAGGGCTTGAATATTAATGTGTTGTCTAAAATGCCTTCTCTCACCAGTACTACAAGAGTGATACATTCAATATATGTGGGAGATGTGCTCTAAAGTAAATATGCACCCAAGCATGGTTATAAACCTAGCCACGTTAAAGACTACTCACAGCTAACAGCAAAGAATGTGGGGGAAACAAACTAAACTGCCAGGCAGTAGACTCCTCACATAGAAGAACTCTCTTGAAGAGCCAATGCAAACATCCCCAGACTCCTAATTTATCTGACTTCTGTTTTATTCACTTTCATGCTTCTTATAAATATCTGACACATATCTGCTTAGCTGCATTAAGCCATTGAAGAGGGAAGACTTTGAAACAGAGAATTTAAAATGTTGAACAAGGCAGTGATCACAGGACTATGTAATTAGCCAAAACAGGCAATTCTCTTCTATGGCATTACATATAAAGTAACTCCCTGATGGTATTAAAGAAAAAAATCAGAATACTAGCAAATGAAAACAAGGCCTAAATAGTTCTATATTCTGTTAGTTTTTCTTTTTCTGTGTCCTCTTGTTCAGACCAAGCATCAGAAAGGAAATCTTACTAGAAAGCTGGCCTGTACCACCACAGCTTTGGACTGAGATGTGAAAAAGAAACTCATATTGTCTCAGGTATTGCCTCTTAGCAGTGCCACACTCCCATAAATTGTCCTTATTTCCACTTCTCATTGAACTCTAGGTTAACAAGGTGAGCTGACAGCCTGAATGCAGAAATCTCACAACAGTGGTGCTGATTTACATTGCACCAGTTGTTTGCCATTGTTCTCAGTGACTCCAGCAGCACGAACAACTCTGAACTTCTGCGCTGGCCTCGTTTTCCCAAGTCCATTCTGCAGAGAACCAGACCGGATGGCTCAGCTGCTCCTCACTTCTCAGGATCTCTGCAGGCAGTGAGGGTTAATGATCCAAGCAGCAAAGTATAATTTGGAGAAGGGACGTTAATTGCAAAATTTCTGATTTCAGTTTCCTGAAAAGACACATTAGGCTTGAGACAGATGTTTAACATTCCTTGCTAATCAGGCTTGAATGCTCTTATCTGCCTCTGTAAGAGAAGACTTTAGCAAAGCCTCAGAATTTGTCATTTCCCATCTTTCTGTGTGACACAGCATCTTCATTTTCCCTCTGGATCACCAAACAGGACAAGCAAACATTTACCTTCCTGCATGATGTCTGCTGCTTCTGCTCTGGTCCTTAGCCTAGCCTCTTTTTAAACTCAGGCTATATCTCTTCCTGACAGCAAAAGCACCGAGGACCAAAGCCAGCTAAACCTCAGTGACTAAAAGTGCTGGTTAAAGTGACACTGCAGGGCAGCATACAGTGCCCGTCCTGGCATTGCCATAAATTAGTGCTCCCCAGAACTGATTTCTGAGGTTAAGCCCAGGGAGAGCTATCTCCCTGGGACTGGTGTCACAGGTATTAAACGAGGATGGTTGCTTTGAAGGTTTTATCTTCTCTCTACCTCAAAGCAGGGAACAGAGCTCTGCTCAGCCCAGAGGTAGAGGAAAGCAAAGATCACACCTCCTATTTTATTTCCTTAAAGATGAATTTCTCATGGAGAGAGATTCAATCAGGGGGCTGAACTTCAACTGAAGCTTTTTAGTGAACATTTGTTATGAGCCTTTCATTTATTTGAGAGAGGTTTGGTTTGTGCTTGCAAACTCTTAAAAAGGATATTTTTCAAGGGTGTTTTTTTAAGGGAAGATTGTGCTGCTTTAACCTTATTTTTGCACCAGCTGATGATACAAGAAGAAAAAAAATGTTCACTGACATTGCATATCAATACACACCATAACCCACAATGGGGTTGGATTCCAAATGCTCACAGAATCAATGGAAAATTGTGTTTGACAGAGGCGGTAATCACTGCCGCCTTTTCTGCCTCAGCAGTCTTTCTAGTTGGCCAAAAGTCTAACTGCATAACACTGGCACACGAATCAGTTCCATTAAGCAAGGTGCTTTTTGGACCAGTGCTGTTACTGAATGCATGGTATGAGTCTGCTAACATCAGGAATTCTCTCACCCAAGACAGAGCTTTTGAAGTGATTAGAGTAAGGGGCTGGAGGGTATTCAGACACGTTAAAATATCAAAATAATGTCTCCTACATTTCCTTTCCAAAATGTTTAATGAATCTTAAGTAATGAACCTAAGTGTATGTAGTTTTATAAATAACAATAATTCTTCAGTTTACACAAGGGAAAGGAATTCAGCCTGCCCATGGAAAAAGTCAGTCAGATTTAGAGCCTACAACTAGCAGCAGTAGCTTCTAAGCATGGGACCAACCCATTAGATTTTGCTTAATTGCCATTCTAAATTAACCATTAATGACTTCTCCAAGTCCCATTTGCTTATTGCAGCAGGATAAAAAAATCAGAATGCCAGAGGCAAGACAATGCCTGTGTTGGGACTCACAAAATCAAAAGAAAACAAGAAAAAGTTATTTTTGAAAGCAGTTTTTCTTTCTAGCTGTGACAGGGAATGCTTTTGTCATGACCTGAGTCTTAAGTCAGATCCCTCATAATAAGAGACAAGAAACAGAATAGTAATGAAAGGAATTTCCCCAAGCTCTTCCTCTCGAGGGTTGGGCAGGGAAATACTGAAGGGATTTCTCCATCTGCTTAGTGGTTCTTCAAGGAGGCTCCTAGCTACGTTAACATCTTCTAAAGCACCCATTTAGGTATCCTTGTGGACATGGAGAAACAGAGCTCTAGGCCGCAGCTAGAACTGCCTGCTGCAGAAGTCACACGGGGTTGTGACCACAGGGATGCATCTACTTTCCCACAGAGACAAAGCACCAACCAGTCGCAGATCTATTCACAGCTGAGAGGATATCAGGACCTCCTGCTGGCTCTTTTAAAGGCTAATTAGACTGGAAACTCCTGGCAGATCTTTACAGGAATTAGGCATCAGGGACTATTCAGTCCTCTCAGCACTTCTTACCACGAGACTTGACATATAGTACCTGCAGAATGCTTTATGGCATTTTCCTGGATCCCTTTCTCCTCTGCTTGCATGTCAGTGTGTCACTACTGCATGCAACATTCTTTCTTGTTTGCAGACTTCTGCTGCACCTGAGAACAAAGGAAAACAGATCTGCTCCCATTCATCTGCCGCTTTGCAACTGTGCCATGGGCAAGTTCAGCTTGCTGAGTTGAGAGAACATGGTTTAGTTCCTGTGTGCTGGCAGATGGGCCAGTAAACGTGATGTGAACCGAAATAAAATATCTCAATTCATTGTGCCAGGCAAGAGTTCCTGCAGCAGATTTTTAGGGTGACTGTATTCATGAGCAAGCTCCCAAAGCATTGCTGAAGTGACAGCCTGTTTCTTTAAGAACTGCTGCTGCAGAATGTTATAAGACAGTGTTAGAAGGAAATGGCTGTTATTTCCCTGTTGTTTGGTTTCTTGAACTATCAGTAGAAATACTCCATCTGTGACTTTCCATCTGCACAGCACGTTTTGGCAAGATAACGTGCCAAAACCTCTCCTCGATCTTCTTCCTCATGGCTAGGCCTTCATTCTCCCTCCTCCATAAGCTCTCCGCTTTATCTGTCTTCAGAAACACTGGGGAGAAAACACCATGTGATGTAGAGCTGTTGTTTCTGTCTCGTTTGACTTCTAGTTATGCTGGAGGAGAAGGATGTATATTGTCATCTTCGCATTCAGCCCTGCAAAGACTGAGTGGCTTACAAAATTCGAAGGGTCTGGCTTTGGGTGGAACCTGTGATGAAGGCATGATGAGTCCTAAAAAGAAAGATTCAGTTGTCTTTTAGCTGCAGGGATTCCTGGAAACAAAGCCAAAGTTACTGCAGGAGCAAACGTTGAGCATGAGGCCAGAGAGAGAGGAGATCAGATGGAGATGAGACCAGAAAGTGAGAGGAAGCCCTGCAGGGTCCATCTCCTACTGCTAGGAAGAGGTGATGTCAACAGTGTTGCCCTTTGCCTCCCTCGACACTGCTGGTCTCCTCAGGCATCCCAGCCCTTCGTGCTCTCTCTCAGGAGCAGCCTCAGCTTGAATTTGCATGGCTGTGCCACAGGCAGAGAAAAAACATGGGCAATTTGATGCTCCCGGTCTGCTGCTGGAGGCAGTTGCTTACTTTTTTTTCATGTGGCTAGCTGTCCAAATGAATTCCCCACGTCTGAATCTTTAAAAATTCCCTCTGGACTTTATTCTTATTTAGCCTTCTGACTACCGTCTGTAGTTCTAAAGTTATCCCTTATTTTATCACAAGAGCATTTGTTTTTTCTTGGGGCTGAGGAGGAAATAATAAAGACATTTCTAAAAATGTGTTGATGTTATTTAAAAATACCAGAAATGTGCTGGGTTTGGATTTCTCTTTTTTGCCCTCTCTCTCTCTTTTTTTTTTTCTTTCCCCCACAACTCAGCCACCTGGCAGAAAGCATTAAAAAAAAAAAAAGTGACTTCACCCACCACAGACAGCAAATGAATAATGAACAATCAAAGCAAAGTGCTTACAAGCCACCCAGACACAGAAAACAATTCAGTAGGACAGCTCAGATGAGCAGCCACAAGCAAGCAGAACAGTTGCAGGCAAAGTACTAAACCCTCAAAAACGTCCCAGCAGCACACACCAGGTAATCCTGAAGGGTGTCTGACTTGTAAGAGCTTTTAAAGCTTCTTCCTCTCCTAGACTGCCTTCCAATAAATCTTTAAAGAACATATTTTATATGTGAATGTCAGAAGCTGTAACAGTGTCTGGGGTGTATCAGTGGGTGGTGAGCAGTTCACTGGTTTTGTATATTCTGCTGTTGTTGATGATGTTATTATGATTATTTTACCTTCTTTTTCTTTTAACCTTTCTAATTAAACTGTCTCAACTCAAAAGTTTTAGGTTGTTTGGGTTTTGTTTTTTCAATTCTCTCCCCCTTTTCCCTTGGTCAGGGGAGCAACCTAGCAGCTGTTTGGTGCTTTATTGTCTGCTAGGCTTAAATCACAACCAATAGAAACTTTCACATGTTGCAGTTAGGTATGTGCTTAAATACTTCACTAGATCTACTACTTAAACTTGAGCAAGACCTAGTGTTTTACAGAAGATAGTTTCAGAGAGTAAAATGAGCAAGAGGCACAAATCCTTTTCTCTGGGACTCCTGGGGCACACACAGTATTTAACTGATGGTTTTAGTTTTTCATTCCTGCTTCTCCCTTTCTCCCTTCCTGTTCCTCTGCCAGCATGAAAAATGCACAAAGAAAGAGAGAGAGAATCTCACGGTATCCTGATCTGACCCCACCACTAAAAGCAATATGCATTTAGCTATAAAATAAAACCCACAAAGCAACATGAAACCAAGCTCAGTGAGATGTTTGTTGTAAATTAACATAGCTTCCTCTCTGAAAAGCAAGTAACTGTGTTTAGCATAGGTCTGGCACCAGCTTCTCTGATGGCACACCTTGGCCTATGTCTTTGCAGACAACCTAGCTGCGGGACACCTGGATTGCAGTTCAGAGATGGGAGCAGCCACCATGCCATGGTGGATATCGCTCCTGAGAGAAGGTGCTTTGGTTTTTTCTCCAGAAGGTAGCTGGCCCTGAGGTTGTTACTGAACAGCAGCCTGCATACCATAAGGTGTCGTTTCCATGCATGAGTAAATAACAAGTCACCAGTCAGCCTTGTGGCATCGGTACTTAACAGCCTACTGCTGCTCTAAGTTGCCCTCTCCCAGTTGTTCCCTGGCACATTCAGACTCTAGCTAAGATGATGGTGTCCGACAGTATTGCTTGGCTCAGCTTAAGGTCTCCGAACACAGCAGTTTTTGATGCTGGCACATCAGACCATTCTTCATCCTAAATCAGGAAAAAAATATAAATTATGGTGCTTGCTTAAGGCTTGGCTCTGTGTGTCCTTAGTGTGCTAAGCATTTCAGACATGAGCCTCTTGCAGATGCCTGACACGGGTTCCAACAATGCTTCACAGCTGTGTTTTCACCAGGAGAGCTCCCCCTTGCATGAAGAGCTCACTGAGCTCTTAAGGCAGTGCCCTTTGCTTCTAATAGCTATTGATTCACTGAATGCAGGGGAGTATGGATTCAATTAGTTGGTCATAGCACTGTAGTTCAGGGCTTGTCAGCATTTCCAGTATATAAACTTCCATTCTCAAAGTCTATATAACATAACCATAAGAATTCGGTCTGCATTAAAGTTGGCATTCAGGGTCCTTTTACAGATTATTAGTTCATAACATGCAGTAATTATTTTTATTATATGAGAACCACCACTTATGCAAGCATAGAGTGACTTTCCAACAAGTTTCCTGAAGATGGGCACTTCCACTCAAGGCACTGTTAGGCAGCCATATTCACAATAAACGGCTTTTCTAATTGGATGAAAAATTGCTCACAAAGCCTTCTGCAGGCACTGTGGACATCCACCCCAGAGAACAAAACTTCCCCATTGCACAGAATGGCATAGAATAGAATAGAATAGAAACAACCAGGTTGGAAGAGACCTCCAAGATCATCCAGTTCAACCTAGCACTCAGCCCTATCCAGTCAACTAGACCATGGCACTAAGTGCCTCATCCAGTCTTTTTCCTGAACACCTCCAGGGACGGTGACTCCACCACCTCCCTGGGCAGCCCATTTCAATGGCAAATCACTCTCTCTGTGAAGAACTTCCTCCTAACAGCCTCTGAAATCAAGCCCCTTTCCTGCAGATTGTCCCAATGTTTTTCACCGAGCTATTTATTGCTTTTTCTTTTCTCCAGAAATATTCTCTTTCTCATGTTTCCTCTTCATTCTTCAACAGTAGCTTGGAAGTAGTCCTCCTGCAAAATCTTTAGGCAGTGCTTAAAGATTATATCCTCACCTTAGCTTTAAAAATGAGAACATCCCCTTGTCCAAAGAAAGGAGTCCCATACTCCCATCCTCACATCTTCAGGATGTGACTGCATTGTAACCTACACTGATGATGGCTCTGAAGTGCTCCTGCCACCTGTCCCCATCTCCCCCTCCCCCCCCACCCCACAACTGTGTATTTGTGTCCCCATTGTCCCCACTGCATCACTTTGTAGCCAGTTCTAGAGGAGGATCAGGCCCATGGCCACTAACAGCTGCTCTGGATAATGCAGTGGTCCCCTCCACAGCAATAATACCCACAGCCCAAAGTAGTACACATAGCCCAGCTCACTCAGCATACTCTCACAATTGCCATACAGCTTGGATCCTAGTGGTATCTACCCAGCAAAAGCAAGGAGTTTTTAGATGGATATTCCTCCTAAATTAGAACTCATCAGTAACTGAGATGCTGGGGGTCAGGAGAGTACCTTGGCTGGAGCTCACGGAGGGGCCTGTGATACAGAAACCTTTGGCTCTTAGTGAATAAAGATATTGCCAATCAGCTGACTGGTTGGATTTCAGCACTGTGGGAGACAGACAGCTCTGGATTTCTTGCTGCAACTGATCCAGGAACTCAATAAAGTTCATGCTGCTTCTTGTCATGACAAAATATTTCTTGTAGGAAATGCTACTAGCTTTCCCCTGCTGCTGCAGTCTCAGGTTGGAGCAGCCACGATCACAGAGTCACAGAACTTTAGAGGTTCAAGGGACCTCCAGAGATCATCAAGTCCAACCCCTCTGCCAAGGCAAGATCCCCTAGGATAGTCCACACAGGAATGCATCCAGGTGGTTTTGGAAAGTCTTCAGGGAAGGAAACTCTACAACCTCTCTCTGCAGCCTGTTCCAGTGCTTTGTCACCCTCATTGTAAAGAAGTTTCTCCTCAGTTTGAGGTGAAACCTTCTATTTTTCAGATTATATCCATTGTTCCTTGTCTTATTGCTGTGCACCACTGAAAAGAAATTGGCCTCATCCCCTTGATACCCAGTCCTCAGATATTGATCAGATACCCTCTCAGTCTTCTCTTCTCCAGACTAAACAGCCCCAAGTTTCTCAGTCTCTCTTTGTAGGTGAGATGCTCAAGTCCCCCAGTCATCCTCATGGCTCTCCTCAGGACTATCTCCAACAGGTCCCTGTCTCTCTTGAATTGGGGAGCCCGAAAATGGACACAGTATTCCAGGTGTGGTCTCACCAGGGCAGAGAAGATGGAGAGAAGAACCTCCCTAGACCTGCTGGCCACACTTTTCCTGATGCCTCCCAGGATGCCATTGGCTCTCTTGCCCACAAGGGCACTTTGCTGGCCCATGCAGAACTTGCTGTCCACCAGGGTGTCCCATGTCTTGATAGACTGGGGTTTTCTTTTCCACATAAGTAGTAGGTGCTCCTGGCTCACAGCTTCCATGGAACTCAGTGACAGCCTGGTGAGTCTGAAACCATAACCATTGCCTTTTCTTTTCCTCCTTTTCTGAGTTTAGTAACTCAATGTTTGAAAGTCAGAAACTCCTACTATCTTCTAGAAACCACCTAAACTAGCATTTTTTGCCCCTCTAGCTCTAAATCTTCCTCATCTTGTCTCCTGTTGTCATTACTATGCCAGAGCAATGCTTCCATTCATTTTTCTCTCCTTCTCTTATTCTCTGATAGACAGCTGAAATACACTCAGTGTTTGATATTCTCAGTGCACACCATTGAGCTGCCTAGCATGGAAGATGCAAGTTAAATATTCAGAGCAGTTCAACCTGAGATCGCTTTTCATCACCCAGTTTGGGTGCTTGTCTTCACATCCTGAACAGCAAGCCAGTCTAAGATGTGGGTATGACATGTGGAAACTATTTATTTTTCCATGGTATGCCATATTTAGTCTCCTCTGGAGGGACACCTAGTGAATGGGTGGGGGAAGTTGCAGCTGGTCCTCAGAGCTGGGCAGCTTGGGGGCAGGATAGATTCTCCTCAAAGCATGTGTCCTTCAGGATAGATGTAGCTTGAATATCTCTCTTTTTGTTTTTTTAAGTTGCTATCCTGGATTAACACAGATGGCTCTCACAAGCACCTCTCTCTCCACACAGATGAGGGGGAAAGAAACACAAAAATAACCCCTCCACAGTGAGATGAAGAATTTTACTGGAAATGAGATAATACAACACACAATTACCTTAGCCTGTTTGGAGGGAAGTGCAGCAAAATGAAGAAGCAGCAGCAGAAGCCAGTGACCTAAACTCATCTTGAGTACTGCATTCAGTTTTGGGCTCCCCAGTTTAAGAGGGACAGGGGTCTGCTCAAGAGGGTCCAGCAGAGGGCTACAAGGATGATCAGGGGACTGGAGGACATGGCTTCTGAGGAGACACTGAGGGACCTGGGACTTTTTAGTCTGGAGTAGAGAAGACTGAGAGGGGATTTAACAAATGTTTACAAACACCTGAGGGCTGGTCAGGAGTGGGAGGACAGGCTCTGCTCACTTGCTCCCTGTGATAGGACAAGGAGCAATGGGTCTAAGTTGCAGCACAAGAGATTCCACCTCAACAAAAGGGGGAACTTCTTTACTGTAAGGGTCACAGAGCACTGGAAGAGGCTCCCCAGAGAGGTTGTGGAGTCTCCTTCTCTGGAGACTTTCAAGGCCTGCCTGGATGAGTTCCTCTGTGATCTGCGCTAGATTGTGTGGTCCTGCTATGGCAGGGGGGTTGGACTCAATGATCTCCTTGAATCCTTTCTAACCCCTAATACCCTGTGATCCTCTAAACTATCCCCCAACCCACAGCCCGCCCAGTGTAAATGACTAAAACCCTACACCCAGAAACCAGAAGCAGCAAACAGAACAGGAAGCTTATCTGAACTTCAAGCCCTGTGACACTTTGCTCCAGCCAGCACTTTCATTTTCAAGCTGGCATGACAGCAGATTGGTAGAGAATATCAGCAGCAAATTCAACTCAATCCATGACAGTTGCTTCTTTTTTTTTTTTTTAAACTTCTCCCTTTCTATGATCTAATACTGCTTTTCTACTCACGTGTCTGTCACTGTGAGTATTGGTGAGTTATACCTAAAATATACTTCCAAAATACCTAAAATAATACAAATGTTCATGATTGAACTTCTATTAGGATGGCATACTAAAATGTATTTACATCTCAAAGACAAAAAAATCAGCCTGGAGCAGAATTGATGTTATCTAAATAATTTGTTTAAGAGAACATAAAATAATTTCTCTTCCAGGGGACATATCATATTTACAAAATCTTATCTTCACAAACAGAATTTCATAGAATCCTCAAATGGTTTGAGCTGAAAGAGACCTTAATCATAGAATCATAGAATCAACCGGGTTGGAAGAGACCGTCAAGATCATTCAGTCCAATCTACCACCCAGCCCTATCCAATCAACTAGGCCATGGCACTAAGTGCCTCATCTAGTATTTTCTTGAACATCTCCAAGGATGGTGACTCCACCACCTCCCTGGGCAGTCCATTCCAATGCCAATCACTCTCTCTATGAAGAACTTCCTCCTAACATCAAGCCTATACCTCCCCTGACACAACTTGAGACTGTGTCCCCTGGTTCTGTTGCTGGTTGGTTGCCTGGCTCCAAAACCCCTATCATGGGCAAGGATATCTTCCATTACACCTGGTTGCTCAAAGCTTAAACTTGCCTTGAACATTTCCGAAGTGGGGACATCCATGACCTCTCTGGACAACTTGGCAGAGTATTTCACTACCCTCCCAGCGAAAAACTTCTTCCAAATATCTACTCTACCCTCTTTCAGTTTGAAGCCTTTCACTTTGTCCTGTAACTACATGACTCTGTAAAAAGTCCTTCCCCATCTTTCCTGTAGATGCCCTTTAGGCACTTCAATGCTGCTCTAAGGTGTTCCCAGAGCCTTCTCTTCTCCAGGCTGAACAACCCAAACATTCTTAGCTTGTCATCAGGCAGAAGGTGCTCCAGCAGTTTGCTTATCTTCATGATCCTCTTCTGGACCAAATCCAACAATTTCATATCCTTCTTATTCTAGGAGCCCCAGAATTTGTATTTTAGTCTTGCAAATTAGAATTTGCACTCTAAGGAGAGTGAAGGCAAAAAGGAATTAGAAATGTGGGATCAGTAAAGGAAGAAAAAATGTTGTTGAAATGCATCACCATTACTATGTTAATATATGGCAACCTTACGATGGGTAAATGTATGAGGACTTACTTGGAAATGCAGAACAATCTCCATGGTACACTGATTTAAATATAGCCTTGAGTCCCTCTCTTCAGTGGGTCATAATGTAGTAGTAGTATGTCCTCTGATGTCCTCTGCTTTCACAGGTGATACAAGGACCCAGCTCAAAAGATTAGAGAAAATGGGTGGAAAGTATAGCAGCAGACTGCAGCCATTGCCTTGATATATGCAGTGGTACAGGACCAGTGCATTTCTGGAACTGGTAGGAATTCTCATTAACATCACACTAGGAATATGCATTCCTGTAGTCACTCAGCTGTGGATTAAGGTGTCATGCACTGCAGCAGCACAAATTGTACTGGCATCATTAAGGCTGAGATGCCACTTCTGCCATGAATGGTAGCCTCTCTGTTCCTCATCTTGTATGCGCATCTGTATGGGTGCCAGCCGAAAGGCAGCTATGTATTGAGTGTAACAATACCAGCAACAGGAACGGCCAGAAAGGACCTACAACGCTGTGCCAATTAAACAGTAAGCATTAGAGAAGTGCTTAACTCTGAAGCCACATAATAGCTTGCAATCATTCAGAAGGGCTTTTAAGAGCATATTACTTAAATCAATTCATGTCATCTGTCCTCACCCTGCTGTGGGGTGAAGGTCTTTTTGCAGTGGATCCGCACTATACTTGGCTACTGCAGGATGACCAGATGAGGATGACATTCTCCTTCAGGATTTCCCCAAGTGCTTTTTTACCAGCTGAAATATAGACTCGTTCCCTTTTACCAATACTGTGACCTTCACTGAAATTTATTACTTTCAACACATTTTAAAAGTTGTCTGGGTAAATATAAAAGGATTTTTAATGCTGACAGAGCTGTAATATACTTCTGGTAGGTTAGATAATGTATTTATTAGAAGTTGTGTGCTTGTGAGTAATCTGCTCACCTCAGCCCCATGGGGAGAGGTCAGAGCCTCCATCGTAAGAGCTTGCTTTTGCTTCCACATGGCCAGCCAAATGGGCTGCACTGCTCCCATCCGTGTGACTGCAAGTAATGTAAGCCTTTTGTCTATGATGATAGCTAAAGACTTGTCTGGGACCATGCCTGCAAGTGCAACAGAAAACATTTGTGCAGCTGCCAGAACTGTAGCGAGATCCAAGATGCTGGTGGCACTGTAGGGCCAGGGCCTGGCAGCAGAGAAGCAGCAGTGCTGAGATCTTCAGGAAACGACATCAGCTTTGCCCTGAGAGCTGCTGCTGTCCTGCCAGGAGGATCCTTATGGGGGGGTCTTAGGCGCCCTCCATCCTCTAACTCACTGTATTTTGTAACAAATGTGTAAACCAGGCCAGTAAAAATGCTGATGTTTCTCCAAGGCTGCAGAGGAGAGCCATGCTGCATGGCAGTTGCACACTCACCCTTACCTCCTCTGCCCTGGCACCCTCTGAGGTGTCAGGACATGCTCTCCAGGACAGCAGCTGCTCTGTCTGCTTAATGAAGTAGCCACAGAGCCTCTGGAGGCTTTTTTGTCCATTTTTTTTTCCTGCTACATTTTATTGAGGTGATAAGGGTGAGATGAAAGACCTTTCTGAAGATTTGAAAAGAACAGCTTTCTGGATCCTTTTGTCTAGTCACCTTGTCACTCCAAGGTGTTACACTCCAGAGAAGGTCAGAATAAGTAGCAGTAGCTGTCACATGCAGTTCATGGTCATTTATGGGGTCAGAGGTTTCAAGCTCTTGTGAAACCACCATGAATTACTGCATCTGGGCTCATCCTCTGGCTTTCTTTCCTCAGTCAAGGAGAAAGGATGAGGTCTGTTAACACTTTTATGTCAAGCTCACCGCTTCCCTCAAACCTCTCAGAGAGTACACTTCTCTCCAACTACAAATATTGACCAGTCTGTAGGAAGGGAAAATTGTTTTGTATCATAGAATCACAGAATCATGGAATGGTGCAGGCTGGAAGGGACCTCCAAATGTCATCTAGTGCAACCCTGCCCACAGTCAGCAGGTTGCCCTGTTGAGCCTCACCTTGAAGATCTCCAGGGAAGGGGCCTCAACCACCTCCCTGGACAACCTGTTCCAGTGTTCCACCAATCTCATAGTACATTCCTAATGTCCAATCTAAATTTGCTCTTCCCTGGTTTGAAGCCATTGTCTCTTGTCCTGTCACTGCAGGCCTTTGTAAACAGTCTCCCTCCATACTTCTTGTAGGCCTCCTTCAGGTACTGAAAGGCTGCTATTTTGTCTCCCTGGAGTGTCCTCTTCTCCAGGCTGAACAACCCCAGCTCCCTCAGCCTGTCCTTGTAGCAGAGGTGCTCTAAGCCCCTGATCATTTTCATGGCTCTCCTCTGGACCCACTCCATCAGGTCCATGTCCTTCCTATATTGAGGGCTCCAGATCTGAACACAAAGCTCCAGGGTCTCACCAGAGCAGAATAAAGTGGCAGAATCACCTTTCTGGCAATGCATCTTTTGATGCAGCCCAGGGTATGATTGGCCTTTTGGACTGCAAGCTCACACTGACTGCTCATGTCCAGCTTCATATCCATCAGCACTCACAAACCCTTTTCCACAGGTCTGCTTTCTATCTCCTCAGTCCCCAATTTGTATTGATAGTGAGGATTGTTCCAACTCAGGTGCAGAACTCTGCACTTGCTCTTACTGAACCTCATGAGATTCACCGGGGCCCACCAGATCCCTCTGGATGACATCCATCCCTCTGGTGTATCAGCAGCACCACTCAGCTTGGTGTCATCTGCAAACTTGCTGATGGTGCACTCAACCCTGCTATCTATATCATTGATAAAAACATTAAACAGCACAGGTGCCACTATGGACCCCTGAAGGACACCTCTTGTCTCTGCTCTCCATCTGGACTTCAAGCCATTGAGCACCACCCTCTGGATGTAACCATCCAGCCAATTTCTTATCTCTGAACAGTCCACCCATCAAATCCATGTTTGTCCAACTTGGCAAGCAGGATGTTGTGGTGCACCACGTCAAAGGCCTTACAGAAGTCCAAGTATGTCACAACCACAGGTCATTCCTTATCTACTGACATAGTCACTTTATCATAGAAAGCCATCAGGTTAGTCAGGCAGAATTTGCCCTTAGTAAAAACCATGCTGGCTGTCTTGTATCACCTCCCTGTCCTCCATGTGCCTTAGCATGGCATCTAGGAGGGTCTGCTCCATGATCTTCCCAGGCACAGAGGTAGGGCTGATAGGTCAGTAGTTCCCAGGGTCCTCCTTTCTACCCTTTTTAAAAATCAGTGTAATGTTTCCTTTCTTCCAGTCCCCTGGGACTTCACCTGACTGCAGCATAGGAGGCAAGCTAAGCTTTATTTTCCTTCAACACATTATCCTTCTGTGGCATTTCTTCTCTTCACAGCAGGCAGCACACACTACACAGTTGACTTTGGGGAAACTCCAAAAGAGGTTTGCCACTGGTACCACGGAAGAGCTGATGGCAAAAGGTGTCTCTGATCACTGTTCACAAAGCCCATAGGAAATTACCACTGTCATTTTCTATCCAGCACTTGCACTGCAGTGCATTGCAGTGCTACATCCAGCCACAACACTGTGGAATGGAAAGGATGTGGGCACCTAGAAGTGCAGACTAACCTGTGAGTTGCTCAGTAGCTGCAGCATTTTGTCCAAAGGCTTCAGTGTGAAGAGTAGCTGCTGAAACTGCTAAAATGCATGGTTGGTTGGGAAAAGAAAGAGATGGTGCAGAATTTAGGCATTTTAGACTGAAAGTTTGAAAGTTCACTATGGACATGAGTCTGGTTCTCGTTGTGCCAGGATGTATGCTCTTAACCTTGCATATCTCCAGCACTGGGACAGCTCAATGTTATGCCTGATTTAGGGAAGTACAGAAGAAAAAGAATCAGATCCAGATGAAGGAGGGTCTGTTGACTACTTCCATTCTGTTTGTCTAACTCAACAGGAACATTTTCTTAACCTTCACTCATACAACCATTTAGTTACTTTTGTTTTCTACCTCTCTGTTTTGTTTCCATGATGTTGTTTTTCTCCATTTTCATTTGTTTACTGACTTTGCTTTCAAAAGACTTCCCAACATCCTTTAAATTTGCTCTTGTGAAGTTTCATCTGGAAAATCCCACTACCCATTTTGTTTCCCCAGAGGCACATTTATATGCTAAATGGGTTCAGCTCTACAGAAAATGAGAGCTCAGGCACTGAGGGATGTGAAAGGTATCTAGCACATGACTCAGCTCCATGATCTCTCCCACAGTGCAAATGCAGAGAGAGAATTAGTCATAGGAGTGTGTCATGGTGAAGGAGAGATACCACTCCCTGGCATGTCCTCGCCTTCTCTTATTCTAGGCTGGACCTGGAGGAAGACAGCTTGCTCAGCTGATGTGTGAAAGCCTCCTACCAGCATCCAGCCAAGGACTGACTGTGAAAGGGCCAGGATTTTCCTTCACATGCACCAGTGAGATGCCACATAGATACAGTAGCATGGCAACAGACTGCTGGTAGTTGTGCTAGAAATGAAGCACTAACCATTTCTCTATGTTCCTGTCTCCAAGGAGAAGTTCAGTATAAGTCAGTCCCTTAACATCACTTTGACATCAGCCTATGTCTTCGACACATTAATTCAATTTATTAGCCATTTTGATCCACACTTTGCATTCTATTTAAGATGCCAGGGGACCTGTTCATCCCTAATGACTGAGGAAGCATTTGTGTTTTATAAGCTATTTGGGACACACCATAAGGAACTAAAAGTGTCTGGTTTATTTTCATTGGTAGATTTACCACGTACCCAATTCTAAGGCTGCTGAAACGGATAGCAAACTTGCCAAGGACCGCTGCAATTGGACTGCTTTCTGAGATTGAAGGAGCCCCATCAAGGATGCATCTAACATGCTCTCCACTCAAAAAAAGGTCTGTTGGTCTCTTCATAAATAATGCATGGAGAATGTTAACGGGGGCGGGGAGGAAATTACAAAATGTTAGTTTGTTGTTCTGTCTTTTATCTCTAGCTAAACTTTGATCTCCAGAAAGTGTTTCTACTGTCATCTCTAACTTTCCTTAGTCTTTACTGTGTACCATATTAAAATTCAGCTGAGTAATTTCACTGCTTTTCTTTGATCTTTTTCCTTCAATGTGAATTACTTTAGCTGAAGAGTTCATATTTGCCTAAGCAAAATTCATCTTCCTTTCTCTGTAAATCCAGACATTTGGGAGTTTCATTGCATTGTATTTTTGTCTACCTAACCTTGATCATTCAGGTATATTCCTCCTTCTCTTTGCACAATGGTACAAAAAAATTAGTAGCAAACTAACAAGTATATCAGATTGTTGGCTTCTTGCATACTTCTACTTTTGAGCCTGTTCTTAGAATCATAGAATGGTTTAGGTTGGAAGGGACCTCAAGGATCATCTAGTTCCCTCCCCCCACCCCGCCATAGGCAGGGACACCTCTCACTGGAAAGAGGTTGCTCAAGGCCTCATCCAAACTGGCCTTGAACACCTACAGGGAGTGAGCATCCACAACCTCCCTGGACAACCTGTCCCAGTGTCTCACCACCCTCACTGTAAAAAACCCTTTCCTAACACTTAGTTTAAATCTCCACTCTGCCAGTTTAAACCTTTTACCCCTCATCCTGTCATTACAAGACCTTGTAAATAGTCCCTCCCCAGCCTTCCTGTAGGCTCCCTTCAGATACTGGAAGGCTACTATAAGGTCTACTCGAAGTCTTCTCTTCTACAGGATGAAAAGCCACAGCTCTTGTAGCCTGTCCTCATAGCAGAGCTGCTCCAGCCCTCTGATCATCTTCGTGGCTCTCCTCTGGACTCACTGCAACAGTTCAATGTCATTCTTGCTCTGGGGGCTCCAGAACTGCACAGAGTACTCCAGGTGGGGTCTGACGAGAGGAGAGTAAAGAAGGAGAATCCCCTCCCTTGCCCTGTTGGCCAGGCTGCTCTTGATGCTGCCCAGCACATGGTTGCTGTCTGGGCTGCATATGCACACTGCTGGCTCATATTGAGCTTTTCATCAGCCCAGACCCCCGGGTCCTTTTCATCAGGGCTGCTCTCCAACCATTTGCCACCCAGCCTGGATTTGTGTTTGGGATTGCACCCACCCAGGTGCAGGACCTTACACTTGGCCTTGTTGAATTTCATGAGGCTGGCCTGGGCCCACCTCTCCAGCCTGTCCAGGTCTTTCTGAATGGTATCTCTGCCATCTAACAAATCGACTGTGCCACACAGCTTGGTGCAATCTGCAAACTTGCTGAGGGTGCACTCAATTCCTCTGTCCATATCACTGACAAAGATGTTAAGCAGCACTGGTCCCAGCACTGGCCCCTGAGGGATGCCACTTGTCACTGGTCTCCAGGTGGACATTGTGCCATTGATCACAACTCTCTGTGTGCAATGATTGTGATTATGTAGGTGTTTGGACCATGCACTTTTCCCCAGACCCAGCCTAAGAAATACAGGCAAGCCATGGCAGGATTTTGCCAGGGACACTTTGACTTAAGAGTGCAGCACAACACTGGTTTGGAAGCAGCAGCATCCCTCTCAGCGTACTCTGTCAGCCACCCAGCACACAGATGGTTAAAGACAGACAAGCTCCCTGTATTTCTCACCCACTCACTTCTTGTTTGCTCCTGAAGGGAGCAATGAAAACATATTTTCCTCGTGTCCATATAAATAGACCCCATTGCTGTCAAACCTCTAACCTGTGAGCATCATGCCCATATGCTTGTGTACATGCAGTCATACTCCACCAGCTTTTCCCCACACAAGATCCACGTTAACTCTCTGCAGAACAAAAAGCATTTAAAAAGTCCTTAGAGATGAAACATGGATTGGCTGGAATACTGTTTGCTTCTTACTGGCAATTTCACAGTTCCAAAAGCAAACTACATATTGTGGTCCACACTTCACATAGAGGTATATTTCTTGTTATCAGGACAGGAAGGTGTTTTTCCACAAGCTAGTGCAGAACTCAGAGCACAGTGTTTTACCTAGATGGAACCTTCCCATACAGTAGTTTCACATCGTGTCTGCTAGATGATATTTGATGCTTAGCTACTATACTTTCTCAGGTTGTATATTCTAGTTACGTGCTCCTCGTGATTTGACATCAAATATGAAGAGGAAAGAATCTGCAGGACTCTGGGCTGGTTATAGTGATGTGCTGGAGAAGAATGAATTGCAGACTTTCAGAACAAACCTCAGGGCCCCTGGACAAATTCATTACATGGTATTCTGCTATTTCATTCAACTCCAAATTTTGTCCATTATCATCAAACTCTTGCTAACAGATAGAGCTTGAACTGCAGAAGAGTTGCACATTAACTCAACTGAGTTTTTGAGGCATACATATCCAGTGCAGCTAAGGAGCTGAGAAGGGAGTCTCTTCTAATTGTCCCCTGTCTAGCTTCTTGATACAAAAGAACCATTTAGGGTGCAAAGGGAATTGTGCATTATTCATTTAACATGTCAACTCTCCAGCTTCAGCTAACTACAACACAGGCAGCTACCCATGATATACAGTAATTGGGGATGTTTGATGTTCCTCACAAAAAAGAGTGATTGGCCAAAGGAATGGGCTGTCCCGGGAGGTGGTGGAGTCACCATCCCTGCAAGTCCCTGGAAGTGTTTAAAAAAAAAACCTGATGTGGTGCTTAGTGCCACTGTCTAGTTGATCAGATGATGTTGGGTAATAGGTTGGGTGTGATGAGCTTGAAAGTCTTTTCCAGCCTTCTGCATTCTGTGATTCTGCATGATGTTGATCTCTCAAGGTGTAATACTGTGCCTTGAAATTCTGTGGGCTAGCTACACGTACCGTAACAGGTTCCGTGTGCTGGTTGTTTAGCTCTATACATTTTCACATTATGACCTACACTGCTCCCTTTTTCCCCCCTTTTCCAGCCCAGGACATTTCTGACTGTACTGCATTTCAGCCTGAGTGAGAAGTGTTTTCTCTTCCCAAACGATGTCTGATACAGACACATTTCAGACAGATGCTGTGTAAGAGAGCAGAGCAGCTCTCACCCACAGTGTAATTCTGAGCTCAGCAAATCAATGCTGTCCCTGCTGGGAAGCAGGAAGAAAGTGTCCATCAGAAGAGGAGGGGTGAAGCACTCACTAACTTGTCCGATCACATCATCTCAGGAATGTATCATGCAAGGCAGCCTCTCTGAAAAACCTTAACTCTCTGATTCTCTGTCATGCTGATGATGAGATGTTCATTTAGTGCATCAGTACCTGAGCTCTTTCCCTATCCAAGCTATGGAATCTTCGGGTCGAGTGTAGTTAACTGTCGGCTGGTGTCATTTCATGCTTTCCCACATACTTAGCAGCCATTTAACTTTCTTACTTTCTACCACGTCTTTTCTCTTGATGCAGTTTACAATGAAACTGCAGCTCTGTTGTTTTTCCACCAGCAGACAAACACCACAATCCAGGACACAGACTGCTGTAGGACAAATGCAGGGAGAAATTAGAATTCTTTTTGTCTTAGCTCCTTGCATTCGTGGTGGGAACTACAAGTAGAAAACACCATCCCTCTCTGCTTCAAATTTACCTTCTCATTTCCATTTATCTCCTTTTGGTTCTGACATGCACTCTGCTCTTCCAGCTTTGCTTCTGGAGATTGAGTTCTCTGAAGATTAATATTTGTTCATAGCTCTGTAGATACTGACAGCTGTTTTTTCCCATTGCATGCAAACAGTGGGAGAAATGTTTTTTTTTACATTAATGCTTCTCCTTCATTTTCATAACACCGGCCAGATAAAGCCACTGAGGACAACTGGAATAGGGGAAGCTTGCTGTCCTGAGTTGCTCCCAGAGCACAGAAAGTGTGGTGTGCTGCCTGGTATTTATAGGATGCCATTCATATCAAGGAGTGAAATACAAAAATAACCCGAGGAGAAATAAGAGGGAAGAAATCACTGTATTCAAATGTAGTCAGAAAGCCTTTAGAGATAATGGCTTCAGCTGGCTTAGGAGTGCTCCAACAGTCATGAAGCTTCCTGCCTCTTTATCAGTGGGAGTAGCATTGATACATTAGTGTAATAAAGTCTCATGTCTGATGAGCAGGCAAAAAAAGTGTTGCTAGCACTAGAAAATCACTTCTGCGAGGCCACTCTGAGTGTGCAGTAAAATACATGAAATGGCACAGTTTAACATTAAAAAGAGACCTTGGGCATGAGTGTATCATTCTATATGTAGCCATGACACATTGTAAGAAGGCTGTGGCTTAACACCTTTTGCCCTTGTTCTGGTAGCACATGTTTGGCTCCATGAGATGGAGGGAAACTATCCCTTATAATGAGTGGAGGAAAGGAAAGGAAAAACCTGCAAGGGAGTGAGCTGAGGCCTGGGGTATCCCTGAGAAGCTGCTTGAGTGTGCAGGTGCTCACTGGCATGTGCTGACTCAGGGCCTGGGGAGCTAATTGTTTAGCAGGAAGACTTGGAGCTCCAGCCCTGGATTTACCTGTGACTTTGAATGCTGAATGACAGGAGCTGTAAATCCTGCCCTGTGGTGGCAGATAGATGTCCTCCACCAGTCAGATCATCTGGAATAGTTCTCTAACTGATGTTCCTTGTAGGTAATTGTCAAAGGCATCATGAATCAGAGGCTTTTAAAAATTATTATTTTAGGATATCTCAAGGGCTTGAGTGACAGGTCCAGGTTGATTCCTGTGTTTTCAAACATCATCATGCTGAGTTTGCCTTTTCTGGCTTGGCAGTGCAGAGCTGCCTTCAAACTCACAAAATTAGGAAAGTCAGGCACAAATTAATGGACAGCTGAAAGCAGAGAACTCTTATCTGGAACAGCTACATGGAAAGCTTACCTATGTGCCATGGTCTGCTGTCCGTGGGAGTCAATATGTTTCACAGAGCCTTATACCTCTATCAGAGCAGATTCCTATAAGTTAAATACACTCACTAAGCCCGGGGATGGAGTATGCCAGTAGCCTTCTGTGTGCTTAGAAGCCCTGAGGGCAATCGTCAATCAAGAGAAATTAAAGTAGCCTCTAATTGTGTATTGAGCGAGACCAGGCTTAGGACTGGGCAAGGGAGAATGGAAAGCTAGTAGGATACTTGTCCCTTACTCATTCCAAGTTCTGTGCCAAGCACTGCTGTGCTGAAACCACAGTTGGGAAGTTAACTTGTTTCCTTCATCTCTGTCATGCTGCCAGCCAAGTCAGGACCCATATTACCTACCTCGGAGAAGAGTAACAGGACATAACAAAATCCCACAAATTAAAGTTATATGCTGTTGACAGAGTTGTTTTAAAATTGTGTTCCACTTTAAACACAGCTGTTTCAAAGTACTGAAGATGTTTCATTATCAAAATAACTACACCTTGTTTTTAAAAGAGCATAAAAGTTCCAATGCAAGGGAGGAAAAGATCCCAAGATGTCGAGCTTCTGATACGATAAACAGAAGCATTTACTTGTAATTGTCAGCATTATCAGTTTGAAGGGAAATGGCAAATCACTGCATGACTACTTTGTTTTTGTATATAGCAGGAGCATACCCCACACAAGGGAACAAGCACAAGTTCATCATTTGCAAAGTTTCAAGTTTTGCATTTTTGCATCATTCACACAAAGCATTTAAAAACTCTGCAGACCTTAACGTGCCAACATAATTCATCTTCTCTTTAACGGAAGTGAGATCCCAAGGAGGAAACGTAAACCAGCATCTCCTGTCATCCAGACAGAACAAACCACAAGGATTAGAGAACCTTATGTCTGGCTTCCTACTCCAGGACAGATTCCTCTTGCGACTGTAGCCAAGGCAGCCAGCCTCTCCATACTGCTCCATATGTGCTACAAGTGCGTTACCTATCCTCCTAATAATGCAGCTGGAAGTCTATGTGAAGCAGCAAAGGCAATAATGTAATGTAAGAACATCTCAGAGGCAGAAATTGTACCTCAAGTAGCATTCACTGTGCTTTGCTCTCTATTGAGGTTGGATTTGTCATAATGCTTTCGCACAATTCTGTGTTGTCCCTACGTTAGTGTGGTGGTTTGACTCTGGCTGGGTGCCAGGTGCCCACTAAAGCCACCCTATCTTTCCCCCCTCCTCAGCTGAACAGGGGAGACAAAAGATAACAAAAGACTTGTGAGTCAAAACAAAGACAGATCATTCACCAAGCACCATCATGGTAAAACAGACTTGTCTTGGGGAGATTCCATTATTGCCAATCATATCATAGATTGGCAATTCTATTGGCATAGAATAGATTCATAAGGAATAATAATAAAAAAATCTTAAAACCCTTTCCCCTTACCCTCCTTCTCTTCTGAGGCTTCTCTTCACTCCTGATTTTCTCCATCTCCTTCCCAACAGCAGCTTGGGGAGACTGGGAATGGGGATAGCAGTCAGTTCATCATGCATTGTCTTTGTCACTCCTTCCTTCTCAAGGCAAGAACTCCTCAAACTCTTCCTCTGTTCTGATGTGGAGACTCTACTGCAGAAAATAATCCTCCATGAACTTCTCCAGTATGGGCTCTTCCCATAGGCTGCAGTTCTTCATGAACTGCTCCAGCATGGGTCCTCCACATCAAGGACCCCCACAGTCCTGCCAGCAAACCTGCTCAGTGTGGGCATCTCTCTCCACAGGATCACAGACCTTGCCAGGAGCCTGCTCAAGTGTGGACTTCCCATAAGGTCACAGCCTGCTTTGAGCATTGACCTGTTCCAGTGTGGGATCACCCACAGGCTGCAAGTGAATAGGTACAGACAGATGCTCCACCATTAACATCCATAAACTGCAAAGGGACAGGATTGATTCTCCCACGTGTTCTCACTCCTTTCTCTGACTGTTATGGCACAGAAATTTTTCCCTCTTTTTAAATATTTTGTCTCAGAGACCGACAAAATAAAACCATCACTGATGGTCTCAGCCTTGTCCAGTTAAGTCATCTGGCATTGGCTCTGTCAAATACTGGGGAAGCCTCTACCAGCTTCTCATGCAAGCTACTCCTGTAGACCCCAGCTACCAAAACAGTTAGCTGGAGGAATAAGGAGCACTGAGCACCCCAATCTGACAACCACTCACAGACAGAGGAAAGAGATTTTTGCTGTTGAGTCTTGGAGGTGAATTTCTTCCCAGAAAAAGGGAGGGTAAGCCAGTATCTGGGCTGTTGCTGTGTAAAATGATTCATAAATCAGAAGACAGCAGCATTTCCAGGTAGTAGTTTACTTCATCTATAATCTGAATAATCTTTTGGGAATACTTGTTATTTCCACTGATTTTAAAGGAATTTTAAGCATCATGAACATTCCTAAAGTTAGGCAGCATAAATCCACTTTCTGTGTTCTGATCTATAAGGATCTCCACATGATCAGATTGTTCATCAGATCAGATCTTGGAAGCAGGTCTGCACTTCAGAATAGGTCAAAACAAATAAGAATTACCACTTTGATGGTTTAGAGCCAAACTGGGGTAAACTTACCAAAATTCTTTGTCTCATGTAAGAAACAACACTAGTTTTAGCCAGCCCTGGCCCAGCTTTAGTAAAAGCCAGCAGCTGTGGCATTGCATGATGTGGTGCAAAGGGTAGGTGACTCCATTAAAAGAGTTTCAGAATCACTCTGCTGGCACTTCTGTTATCTTTGCCACAGCCAGCTAAATCTTATCGGACTTTTAATACTAAAAGTAGTATTGTTGCAAGAAAGTCCTTGATATACAATGTCCTCTGGTGAGAGACAAGAGAGAGCCATCTTTGTTGGTCTGTACCTTACACTGTTTTTTCCTGTGAAACAGGAAATGAACAGGACTGTTCATAGGCCCAGATAGTTCCCACATTGCTTCATCAGAGAGAGCCAAACTCACGGGCAGGATCTACCTTTCAATTTCTTGATGTTTCCAAGCCCATTCTGGATGTGTGCAGCACTAGAAAGTTCCACCAAACCACTCGTCTCCTTTAGGAGGAAAATTACTGACATATTATTGAGTTTCAGGCATCTCAGGCTACGTCTCATTAATCTGTAAGACATGAAGACGAAAAGCAAGCAACAAAGAGATCTTTGAGAATTCACTGAAGCACAAATGCTGAGCTACCCTCTGTGACTGTATTTTTCCTTGCTGATATACACAGAGGCTGAATGTGGAAAGTAAAGAGTTTTAAACTATCCTAAACTTACAGATCTATAAAAAATTGATAAAAGATTTTTTTTTAAAAGTTTAATGTAGGAGACATAAGCAGAGGCCTCCACATGTAAGAGAAAGGCATCATTCTCAGCAATTTCTCCTTGTTAAAAAAAATCATGCCATAAGCAGGAAATACAATTGACCCTGTATCCAGGTACTTCATCCTGACACTTATTTCCCTCATTTTTAATTTCCTTTAAATCCTACTTCTTATTAGAGTATCCTCCCAGCACACTATGTCACATTTTTCACCTAACTTTGCCAAGAGCTGGCGGCAGCCGGCCAGACTTGGCATACACAATTGTAGTGCTGGATCCCTCAGCCACTGCTGCCTGGCTAGTAGTCTGCCACTCTCTCTGGGCAGACTCCACTGCCAGCAAATCACTGAAACATTATCACAGCATCACAGTATCACCAAGGTTGGAAGAGGCCTCACAGATCATCAAGTCCAACCCTTTACCACAGAGCTCAAGGCTAGACCATGGCACCAAGTGCCACATCCAATCCTGCCTTGAACAGCTCCAGGGATGGCGACTCCACCACCTCCCTGGGCAGCCCATTCCAGTAGCCAATGACTCTCTCAGTGAAGAACTTTCTCCTCACTTCAAGCCTAAATTTCCCCTGGCGTAGCTTGAGGCTGTGTCCTCTTGTTCTGGTGCTGGCTGCCTGAGAGAAGAGAGCAACCTCCTCCTGGCTACAACCACCCCTCAGGTAGTTGTAGACAGCAATAAGGTCTCCCCTGAGCCTCCTCTTCTCCAGGCTAAACAATCCCAGCTCCCTCAGCCTCTCCTCGTAGGGCTGTGCTCGAGGCCTCTCACCAGCCTCGTTGCCCTTCTCTGGACACGCTCAAGCATCTCAATGTCCCTCTTAAACTGGGGGGCCCAGAACTGGACACAGTACTCAAGGTGTGGTCTAACCAGTGCAGAGTACAGGGGCAGAATGACCTCCCTGCTCCTGCTGGCCACACCATTCCTGATGCAGGCCAGGATGCCATTGGTTCTCTTGGCCACCTGGGCACACTGCTGGCTCATTGGTTCTATTCTATTCTATTCTGTCTCTGGAGGTCCCTTCCAACCCCTAACATCCTGTGATCCTGTGAACTTAGTACCCCAACTCCATTGTTAAGGAAAAGCTATTTTCATGAAAAACATACAACTTCTTTAAAGACCATCAGCAGTCTCTGAAGATACCCAGACTCAGTTTTAAAAAACATACTTCCTAGAGTTGACTTAGAATAGAACAGAGTAGAATCAACCAGGTTGGAAGAGACCTCCAAGATCGTCCAGTCCAACCTATCACACAGCCCTATCCAGTCAACTAGACCAAGTGCCTCATCCAGTCTTTTCTTGAACACCTCCAGGGACAGTGACTCCACCACCTCCCTGGGCAGCCCATTCCAATGCTAATCACTCTCTCTGTCAAGAACTTCCTCCTAACATCCAGTCTATACTTCCCCTGGCACAACTTGAGACTGTGTCCCCTTGTTCTGTTACCACTAAGTATTTAACACTGGTGGAAGTTTCAGAACTATTCAGAAAGCAAAGCTTTTCCATCTCTGCTGTGCCAGGAATCATGTCTTTCTTGAAAGTGTGTGCTATCTGTTCCAACAAAGGGTTCTGCAACTGATTTGCAAGTGATCGCTTAGCAGAGCAGAGACCTGCTCTTGAAAATGCAGTACAACAGAAATAAAGGATAATAAATTATAGGCTTCCCAAGACTCCTCTTAAACGATGCAGATATAATACATTCTTCTAAAAACGTGGACCAGTTTGTCAGCTGAGACACTCCACGTTGTCTCTATCCAGTCCTTCAAATGCGTATGTAGGAAAGCAAGAAAGATAAGTCTGTGATTAATCCAAATGAATGGGTTCAAGGACAATCTCAGGCCAGTTGCAGAGCTGGAGATTGGCTTAGTCATTAACTGGGAGTTAATATGTCTTAGCCTGTCAGTGCATTCTTTTTCCATCAGCGAAGGGCAAACAAGAATTAATGTCTCTTTGGTCTGTCTTAAAGCTTTCATGTTTTTGAAAGGCTTTGGGACTGCTAGATGGAGACTCTGTATTTCACAGCCTTTATTGTGGTTTACTTAAAGTATAAATAGCCCCTTTAGTAAGCACACCTATAGAGACACCACATGTCAAAGACATAGAAAAACACAAAGATTAAGGGAGTGCAGCATCTCCTTTACGGGGAAAGGCTGAGGAATTTGGGTCTCTTTAGTCTAGAGGAGACTGAGGGGTGACTCATTCATGCTTATAAACGTGTGGAGGGTGAGTGTCAGTAGGATGGAGCCAGGCTCTGCTCAGTGATGTCCCATGATAGGATAAGGGGCAATGGGTGCCAGCTGCAGCATGGGAGGCATTATGGGTTTAAGAACTGGGATGTCTTAACCGTGGACTTGAAAGTCCTCCAAGTACCAGAGAGGTGCAGGGAGATGGACAGCGAAAAGTGTAATCTTTTGTTATTTCATCCCATCATTCCCTCACCTTCCTTCCTTGTACAAACTGGCTGCATAGCCAGCTTCTGCCCTTTCCCCCTCTCTCCTCCCAGCACACCAAGCTGGTTTCTCTCTGGAATTTAGGGGGAAGTTGAGCCTTTTGGCCTTGAGGGGCTTGGCTAATCGTTACTGCATCTGGCAGTAAATTTCAGGCCTGGGTAGGGAGGTATGAGTGGAGGCCTGGATGGCAGGGAGACATTGGAAAGTTTTGGCCTAATGAGATTGTGAGGCTGACTATGAATTAGTGCATTTTGTGTGCTTTGGTACTGTTTTAGGTAGTCGCAGATAGTATTTCCATTTAAATTTCCAATTTCCAATCCTGTGTGGAGCATTTTCTTCTGTTCCTTTGGGGAGAGGTGAAAGAGTTTCTGTCTGCTCTCTAAAACTATGACAAGAGGTTCTGTATTTAGGGCAATGAAGCTGGTGAAGGGTCTAGAGAACAGATCTCATGAGGAGCGACTGAGGGAGCTGGGGATGGTTAGTTTGAGGAAGAGGAGGCTGAGGGGAGACATCACTGCTGTCAGCTACTTGAAGAGACACTGTGGAGAGGCTGGAGCTGGTCTCTTCTCACAGATAATTGAAGACAGAACAAGAGGGAATGGCCTCAAGCTCAGGCTGGGTAGGTTTAGGAAAACGTTTTTCACGGAGTGAGTGGTCAGGGACTGGAGTGAGTTGCCCAGGGAGGTGGTGGAGTCACCAACCCTGGATGTGTTTAAGGGTCGTTAGGATGTGCTGCTTAGGGATATGGCTTAAGGTGAATCTTGTAGAGTAGGGTTATAGGTTACACTTGGTGATCCTGAGGGCCTTTTTCAACCTGGATGTTTCAGTGATTCTGTGATAAGGAAAAGCTTTTTCACTGTGAGAGTGACAAAACATTAGAATGGTCTAATGAGAGAGGTTGTGGAGCCTCCTCCTCTGGGAACATTCAAAACCCTCCTGGACACGTTCCTGTGTGCCCTGCTCTAGGTGATCCTGCTCTGGCAGGGTTGGGGTTGGACTAGATCATGTTTTGAGGTCCCTTCCAACCCCAAAAGTTCTGTGTGTGGAAACAGTGTTTATTATATGGACATTAAGAGGGAACACATAGAAAATGCTCCTCAAAATAAACTATTATAGCTATACAGAATCAAAACAATGACTTCATGTGGATAGATTCTCAGTAGTTCTATGCTCATTTGAAATGGCAGACTTTAATTTTTCCACTGATTTAGCTTGCATTCATTTCCACTGTTATTAGACAAAGAGAGTGAAGTTTAAATGTTCAGAAATCTTCAAGGAAAATTGCTCTGGGCAAGTTCCAGTAACATCAAGGAGAATTGAAAAGCTAAATCCTGAACACCAGGAAATCCTGAAAAATCTAGCTTAGTTACATGCCATTAAAAAAAAAGGGCTTTAATGAAAATCTTGTTAAATGCTAAATGTGAACACAGAACTGAGGACGTATGAGCTATAGGGAGAGCAAAGGGAGAAGTGCCTGCCATTTTTTAGGCAGCCTCTTTTCATAGCTAAACCTGATTGTGCATGCTGGATGATAAATACCTCATGCTTTCAAGGAGGCTTTGAAAAAATGTCTTCTTGAGAGGTGCCTACCAACTCTGTTCCCATGGCAGCTGCAAGCTTCACTGATAAAGCAGAATTTCTAGGTTATAATGTGCAAGCAGCCCTGTTAACGAGTCCCACAAAACAGCCCACAGTAGTGGTACCTAAGATCACCTATTGACCCAGTGTCAAAGGGTGGAATGCAATCAGAGAAGATCTAGGTCCATGCCAGGTGTGCTGGTTTGAGGCTAATTGGAATGTTCTAATGAGAGAAATTAGATAATCAGTAGTAAAAAGAAAATAATGATAAAGTCTGTATCAGTCATTGGTTTGCTAAAAGGGATAAAAAGCCAAAGTGCATGGTTAGCAGGGCACGGGAGGTGTTTCTCCCCCTTTGCTCTGCTCTCCTCAGATGCCACCTGCAGTACCGTGTACAGTTCTGGACCCCTCAACACAAGGACATTGAACTGTCAGAGCAAGTCCAGAGGAGGGCCATAAAGATGCTCAGAGGACTGGAGCAGCTCTGCTATAAGGACAGACTACAAGAGTTGGGGCTTTTCAGCCTGGAGAAGGCTTTGAGAAGAGTGGCCTTCCAGTATCTGAAGGGGGACTACAGGAAGGTTGGGAAGGGACTATTTACAAGATCCTGTAATGCCAGGATGAGGAGAAATGGGTTTAAACTGGCAGAGGAGATTTAGAGTAGATGTTTGGAAGAAGTTCTTTACAGTGAGGGTGGTGAGACACTGGAACAGGTTGCTCAGGGAGACTGTGGCTGTTCCCTCCCTGGAGGTGTCCAAGGCCAGGTTGGATGAGGCCTTGAGTGACCTGTTGTAGTGAGAGTGTCCCTGCCTACGGCAGAGGATTTGGACTAGATGGTCTCTGGGGTCGCTTCCAATGTAAACCATTCTATGATTCTATGTTTTGCTCTTCCTTTGCTTCAGCATCCTTGCTCCTTTCACTTCTCTTTTGCTCCACTCTAACATCTTCCACTAACAAAAAACAAGTGAGCTTTGCTGTTTGTTTTTTTTTGCTGTTGCCTTGCCCTGTGTCATTGTACAAAAATGTATGTGCGGCTGTTTGCTTGCTCATACTTACCTGCTACCAAAACCCTGCAGAGCACCTGGTATCACCTCGAGGAGAAATCTGGATGGTTATGTAGAAAAGGCACTGTCATCCTGCCCCAGGACACCTCAAGTCCTAAGTATTCCAATTCCCTTGTCCCTGCAGCACCTCTGCCTTTTCAGAAAATAAGAGATTTCAGTTCTTTTCCCCTCCTGCTATGTGTTCATTGTCCTTTGCTTGTCAGCTCCCTCAAGCAGGAGAAGTATACATGTCATTTGGCACAACTAGGCCATTTTTCAGTTGAGGCACCTCCTGGACAGGATAATGATAAAACACTGGTAATAAATGCTTTCATGAAGCTAGTACCTCCCAGTTCCACGGATTTAGGCTTCCTTTCCATTGCATACCTGAATAGAGGAGAGATTTTTCTGCCAGAGGGAAATGAGTTCTGAGTCTGGCTCTAGGGTCATTATTACACCACACCTGCAACTTCCTTTTCTGTTTGGGAAACTTTGTTTTTCTGTTGCTCCCCAAGTCCATTACTTTCATACATCTTTTCAAATCCAAGAAAGGCATTTATTGGAATTTGAAACAGTGCTTGGTATGTCAAACTGGTATTGGCATGTCAAGTAACATTAACATGCTGCTGGATATTAGCTCTCCTTTTGTTTAAGGCATATGGAAATGGGGTTTGGGTGAAGAAGAAGAATTGCTACTCACAGGCAAATATGCCACTGAAATACTCAATGTATCTAAACAGGATTTTCTCCTCTTACAATGGAGATTTCTGTGAGCTGATTGATAATTTTAAGTGCTAGACTGGAGAAACATGATTATCTCATGTTTTATTATTTAATTACTTTTATTTCAGAGCTCTCTGGTGAAATGTGGTGGTGAAATCTGGTTGCACTGAGAACAACGGAAGCTGAATCATGTTTTTTCTGACCTAAACCAGTCAGTGTTGCTTTTCCCAAGACTATCTTCAAGGGACACTGAACAATTCACAGAATCACAGACTTCACCAGATTGGAAAAGACCTTCGAGATCATTGAGTCCAACCCATCACCTTCTAATTAACTAAACCATGGCACTAAGTTCCTCATCCAGCCTACTCTCAAACACCTCCAGGGACAGTGACTCCACCATCTCCCCAGGCAGCCCATTCCAATGCCAATCAGTCTTGCCGTGAAGAATTTCTTCCTAATGTCCAGCCTAAACCTGCCCCAGCACAGTTTGAGACTGACTGTGTCCTCTTGTTCTGTCACTGGGTGCCTGGGAGAAGAGACAAATCCCCACCTAGCTAAAACCTCCTTTCAGGTAGTTGTAGACATCAGTGAGATCTCCCCTACCTCCTGTCAGGTAGTTGTAGACATCAGTGAGGTCTCCCCTGAGCCTCTTCTTCTCCAGGCTGAACGACACCAGTTCCCTCAGCATCTCCTCACAGGGCTGTGCTCCAGCCCCTTCACCAGCCTTGGTGCCCTTCTCTGGACATGTTCAAGCACCTCAGCATCTTTCTTAAACTGAGTGGCCCAGAACTGGACACAGTCCTCAAGGTGCTGTCATTAGTATAGTCCCACCGTCATTACTGGATCCATGCTCTTTTGGATTTTCCAGGACTACCTAAGCCAAATCAGGCTTATGTATAGAGATAAATCCCTGCCACATTAACTACAGTGCAAAGAGCTTATATATATGTTTGTTTTGTGCCAACTGTGAGAATATAGATGATATCTGGTCTCTTATAAAGACTGCCACTGCAATATTAACCCATAAAACTCACTCCCTGAGAAAATCTGAACCAGGAGGAAGGGTTTTAATCTTGACCAGTCCTTTGTACTATATGGCTGCACCATTTTATATCTTGCATCAGAAGCCCTCAAGCTGGACTCATTGAATTGTCCAACCTCAGTCCAAATATCTTCTTAAATTCACTTGCAGGCTTGATAGTATATATCTTGCCCTCTATGATCTTACTTTAGAGAGGAAACAGACCTACAATAAAAGCACATAACATATGTAGAAATGTGAAAGTATGCCAATACTTTTTGGAAACAGATCCAAGATTCCATTCTGGTCAAGATGAGAGGCAGAAACTTCAGTCATTCAGTATTGCCTTAAGGCAAGGTTTAAGGAGAAGAAGAGGAGGAAAAAATGCTGTGTGATTACTAAAAATGCACAGACAGGCAGTGATGATTTCAGTTCCTCAAATAGCTACACTGCAGAAGAGGGCAAGATAAAGATAGAGTGCTCTGAGATCCCCTGGTGAAAGGTATTATTAGTGGGCTGCATGTTTTAATTGCTTTTACACCGTTGACTTCAAACCAGAAATCATTGAGGCTACATCACCCTTGACGTGGCAGAAAGTTCCTGTAAAGGAAAGGAAAACAGAAAGAACACTCTTCACATTTGCTGTCATTCTCAATCCCTTCTCTTTAACACCTTTCCTGCTGCCATTTTCCTGCTTGTTCCTCTTTAAATTAAATACACTACTGAAAAAAACCCACCTCTTTTACAGAGGTTGAGTGGAACAGTTTCAAGGCTAAATAAATGATCAGACAGGTCTGGTCTTTTTTTTTTTTCCTACCACTAAATAATACTACATTGAAACCATTCAGAGTTCAGAAAAAAACATCTTCCTAATGCTTGTTTTCATGTTAAATCTATTACATATATATATATATATATATAATTGACATGAAGAGCACAACAAATGAAGAGCATAAAGAGCAGCTGGTACATTTTTTTGCGGGTAAAGGACTCACAGTGCTCTTTTCAGGTAAAAAAAAAAAAGGATTGACAGTTCTGGAAGGTTTCCTTAATGTTTCTGTTGGACACCTTTTCTGTTTTCCCAGTGAGAACTGGGAGCACCTGGACCTGTAGAATCCAGGCCTGATTTCTGATTTTACAAATTGGACACCTTCTCCTTCTCCACTCTTCCTCCAGATTAAGGAAACCAAGTCAATTTTCATTCTGTGCCAGAGAGTGCTTTAAACACACACACACACACACACACACAGAGATGCTGCTTGCTAAAAATTACTTACACCAGTAGGATTAAGCTTTAATTATCTCCCATGAAGACCCTGTTTAATCATCCTGCTGTACTGTGTTCAGCTGCCTGAATTTTCTTACCTTTTTTGTTTTCTCACTCTTTTTGTTACTTAGCTTGCATTTTCCAGGAGCAGATTAAACCTATTGTGTGGCACTTTGCCTTTGATACCTAATGAGAATAATGGGTTGCCAGTATGCAAGGGAGAAAAGCCTGATGTTGAGCAAGGCCTGAGGGCTGCCCCTGAGAGTACAGACACAGCTATTAACTTTCCTGTGAAGACATTACTGTTCCACAGCTCCAGAAAACACACAGTAAAATGTTCAATTAAAGTGGATTACATGTTCTTAGCTGGTCAGCTGTAATGCTTAGGCTTGAAAATGTATTAGTGGATCCAAGAAAGGACTTTGTTTCTTCGCTAACCATGGAATGCTTCTTATGGATGCATTTTGCTTTCATATTTCACTGCAAGTTTTCCTGGGAGCAATGCAATTTTACAGAATGGCTGCTTTTACTGCAGACATTATGTCCTGCACAGGATCAGATACAAACACTACTACACTGCAAGAAGTCAAGCTGAGAAGGGGGTGTTATTTACTTTGATATTCCTTTATTGCATTTCATTTTCTGTTATGTATATCCATTTTTTTTTACTTGCTTGCCATTACTGCCCCTGCAAGTATCTAGGCCTTGAAACTTTTCAAAAGTGACTTATCCAGGTAGCTCAGTTTCATAAAATCATAGAATCAACCAGGTTAGAAGAGACCTGCAAGATCCTGCAGGCCAACCTACCATTCAGCCCTATCCAGTCAACTAGACCATGGCACTAAGTGCCTCGTCCAGTCTTCTCTTGAACACCTCCAGGGATGGCGACTCCCCCACCTCCCTGGGCAGCCCATTCCAATGCCAATCACTCTCTCTGTGAAGAACTTCCTCCTAACATCCAGCCTATACCTCCCCCAGAACAACTTGAGATTGTGTCCCCTTTTTCTGTTGCTGGTTGCCTGGCTGAAGAGAACAACCCCCACCTGGCTACAGCCTCTTTATTCTCATCCCTTACATGATATACATGACATAAGAAAGATGTAAGACAAATGCTACTGTTTTTGTTTCCTGCTGTAGCCACATGACAATGGTTAGGGTTGTGGATGTTCTACTTGTTTATGTGGAGAGGTTGCTCACCATTGGCTCTTGTAGCAAGTATTACTGAAGAAAAAGAACATGGTAAGTGTTAGGAGTGGAATTAAAAAAGCCCTGTTGGAGGAAGTCCCTAAGAGTCTGTCTATTTATTTAAGTTCAGTGCTCTAGGAAGTCATTACAGTGAGCTATCCAAAACCAGCTCAGCAGAAAAATGTATTTAACTGAAAGCCATTGTATTCAGATCTCAGGGCAGACACAGCACACTATGTTAATTCAAGAATTACAGCTATTTGTTTAATCCCCTTATTTCTGCCTTCAGCCTGGCATTGTTCCTTCTCTCGCTCCCAGATGCACAGGGCTAGGCAGGTCCATTACATTCAATATATGGCCCAATAGAAACCTGCAATCACATCCCAGACCCATCTTTTCACTACTTCAAGCTTTCTAAATGCAAAAAGTAACTCCATCTCTTCCCTCTAAAGGAACTGCTTAGAAAAACAGCTCCTTGCTTAACTTTATCACCATTTTCACAAGCTGACGCATAAGTTCGATTGAGTTCTTTCCCAGACTATCTCTTCATCATTTTCAGGCGAATCTCCCTGAAGAGTAAGTGTCCTTCCACTGAAGTAAATCTATCAGCCAGTGTTGCTGTGTCTCATTGAGGATATGTAAAGCTGGGCCCATTTCCTCCTCCTGCAGACTGGAATCTCAGCTGGACACAGGAAGACATGAGCTTCTTAAAAATCCTCTCGGTACCAGAGGTGCATCCTTTATATGGAAATGACAGCTGCTCCTCTCTGAATACTTACACATTTTAAAGTACCCTTTGAATGGTACAAAAAGTGGGGAAAAAAAACCCCAGAGATGATAACTAATTCAAAGGTTCTAAATGCATCCATTACAAGCAGTTGCAACCACTATCTTTTCAAATGGATGTGGCACCTTCCATTATAAATCTGCAGCCTAAAGGCTGGAGGACCAACAAGCACTACATCAACAATTATAGCATCACTTAATGGAACAGTGGTTACACACAGCTCTTTGCTTTTTATGTCAGGGCAAGAGACACAAGTTTACTAAATAAACTTGTGTACATGTGTTTGTGTATCTGAGTCTGTGTGTGTATGTGCATAGAAAAGGAGAGAAGAACTCTTATTGAAGGCAGATTGTAGCTGTGATGCTTATTGTTAAGCATTGTTTCTTTAAGTAACAGTTCTCAAGTTGCTGAGAATTATTTTACTCAAACTCAATGAAAATGAATTAAAGAAAAGTTTTCTTTTGAAATATTTCTTGTACCTGAAAAATTATCTCACTCTTCCAAATGGATCATAGAATCGCAGAATCAGTCAGGGTTGGAAGGGACCGCAAGGAGCATCTAGTTCCAGCCCCTCCCTGCCATGGACCTTACCCTACATCAGGCTGGCCAGAGCCCCATCCAGTCTGGCCTTAAACACCTCCAGGGATGGAGCCTCAACCACCTCCTTGGGCAACCCATTCCAGGCTCTCACCACTCTCATGCTCAACAACTTCCTCCTCACATCCAGTTTGAATCTCCCCACCTCCAGCTTTGCTCCATTCCCCCTAGTCCTGTCACTCCCTGACATCCTGAAAAGTCCTTCCCCAGCATTTTTTTTAGCCCCCTTCAGATACTGAAAGGCCACAATAAGGTCACCTCAGAGCCTCCTCTTCTCCACTCTGAACAGCCCCAACTCCCTTAATCTGTCCTCAGAGGAGAGGTGCTCCAGCCCTCTGATCATCCCAGTCTGATCATCCCAGTGGCCCTTCTCTGGACAAGCTCCAACATGTCCACATCCTTTTTGTAATGAGGGCTCCAGAAATGGTCGCAGTACTCCAGGTGGGGTCTCAGCAGAGCGGAGTAGAGGGGGAGAATCACCTCCCTCGACCTGCTGGCCACACTTCTCCTGATGCAGCCCAGGATCTGTTTGGCCCTCCAGGCTGCAAGTGCACACTGCTGGCTCATGTTGAGCTTCTCATTCACCAGCACCTTCAAGTCTCTCTCCTCAGGGCTGCTCTCCAGCCACTCACTGCCCAGCCTGTATTTGTGCTTGGGATTGCCCCGACCCAGATGCAGGACCTTGCACTTGGTCTCACTGAACCTCCTGAGCTTGGCTTGTGCCCATCTCTCCAGCCTGGCCAGGTCTCTCTGGATAGATCTTTTTGCACTCATAATAACTTTTTGACACAGGTGACACAAAGGACCCTATGAAGAGAGGTTGCACTGCTGGACCTTCTGCTAGCAAACAACATAGTTCTAGTCATGGATATGAAGGTTGGAGGCAGCCTTGGCTGCAGTGACCATGAGATGGTGGAATTCAGGATCATGTGAAGAAGTGGCAGGGTAGTGTGTTGGTTTGAGGCTAATGTAATTGAGGAATATTTAAATGAGAAAAAATAGATAATTTGTTGTGAAAAGAAAATAATGACAAAGTCTGTATCATTCACTGGTTTGCTGAGAGGGATAAAAAGCCAAAATGTAAATAATCTCAGGCAGCCTGGTCTGTGATGCTGGATCTATTTGCTGCCTCTTAACTCTGCTCTAATATCTTTTACCTAATCTTGGCTAACAGAAAGCAACATAAACTTTGCTGGGTTTTGGTTTTGTTTGTCTGCCTGGGAAAGTGGAGGGAGAAAGAGGGGCCCCTTCTGGGCAGTTTCTTTGTCCAGGAGGGAGTTTGGATTTCTGCATGATTTCCAAGTTGTATATACTTGCAAATACTTGTAAATATACCGTGTACGTATGCTGGTAGGCTTTGCCATGCTGTAAATAGAACTTCATCTTACTAGTCTGGTCAATTCCAATAGTGTGTGGGGGACACACACTCCCTAACCCACGTCAGGTAGTAAGTAGGTTTGCAAAGCTGGAATTCAGAAGAGTCAACTCTGACCACTTCAGAGACCTCCGTGGAGGAATCCCATGGTGTGCTAGTTTGAAGCTAGCTAGAGTGTTTTGGTGAGAAGAACTAGATTACAGGCTGTGAAAGAGAAACAATACTGATGTCTACTTCACTCATAGGCTTGCTGAGAGGTATAAACAAGAGTATAAACATAGATAGGGCAGCCCTCTCTGTCTGGGCTTTGAGCTGCATTTCTCTCTCTAACCTAACCTGATTAATCCACTTGCTTCCTAACCCCCCCTGGCCAACTCTCCATTGTTCCTTGGGCACAAAGCAACATCTGGGGTAAGGTAGAGAGGAGTGGGAGAAGGTGGAAGGGTGGCTGGGAGCCGCTCCTGGGGACTCAGGTTTCTGGGAGGGCTGTTGTGTTTCTGTAGTATCTTTTAACTTGTATATTTCCCTCTATAACTGTATATACTGTAAATATCTGCTTGTATATTGTGCTAAGCTGTAAACATAAAGCTTCATTCAATTTCCAGAGCTGGCTGAGTCTAGTCTAGGTGATTTTTCTAAAGGGGGGGGGGGGGACAACAGGTAACACCCAAACCTTCACACATGGGTTTGAACTCTAGAAGATAGGAGGACTGAAAAAAAACTGGTTAATATTCAAGTGCCACCTCCTTCAAGTTCAGGATCAGTGCATCCCCATGAGTAAGAAGTCAAGAAGGGGAGATGAGAGAACTGTGTAAATAAGCAATGAGCTTCTGGAAAATTCAAATGAGAGAAGGAAGTTCACAGTACGTGGAAAAAGGGACTGGCCACTTGGGAGGAATGTAGGAGCGTTACCAGAGTATGTAGAGATGCTACAGAGAACCTGAAGGCCCTCTTGGAATTAAACCTGGCAAAGAATGTAAAAAAAACAACAAGAAGGGCTTCTCGTTATATGGGCTCACTGATGGGTGACATGGATGGTGTGGTGATAGAGTTTGCAGAGAAGGCAAAGTTACTGAATTCCTTCTTTGCTTCAGTTGTTACTTCTAAGGGCAGCCCTCAGTCCCTGGAGGTGATGGAGAAAGTCTGGAGGAAGATTTTCCCTTGGTTGAGGAAGATCAAATTAAATTTCCTTTAAATAAACTGGGTATTCCCAAGTTCATGGGTCCTGATGGGATGCACCTGAAAGTGCTGAGGGAGCTGGCAGAGCTGGGCTGCTCTCCCTCATGTTGGTCCTGGAGAAGAGATAATGTGCCTGAAGACTGGAGGAAAGCCACTGTCACTCCAGCCTTCAAAAAGGATCAGAAGGAACACCAAAGAAACTGCAGGCCAGTCAGCCTCACCTCCATCCCTGCAAAGATGATGGAACAGCTTGTTGTAGGCATCATCTCAAAGCATGTCGAGCAAATGAGTGTTATCAGAAGTATCAGCAAGGAGAAGTCATATCTGGCTAATGTGATAGTCTTCTATAAGGACATGGATAAATGGATTGATGAGGAGAGGGCAGTGGATGTTGTCTACCTTGACTTCAGCAAGGCTTTATACACCTTCTCCCACAACATCACCATCGGCAAACTTAGCAAGTGTGGGTTAGATGAATATGAGGTCTACTGCAAACTGGCTTAAAGATGGTCAGTGGCACAGTCTAGTAACAAGTGGTGTCCCCCAGGGGTCAGTACTGAGTCCAGTTCTGTTCACACACACAAGGATGACCTGGATGAAGGGATAGAGCATGCCCACAGCACTCTCACAAAGCTGGGAGGGGTGTCTGACACCAGAAGAATATGCTATCATCCAGTGTGACCTGGACAGACTGGAAAGTTGGCATCCAGGAAGGAACAACCTCATGTATCAGTACAGGTTAGGGGTTGACCTGCTGGAAAACAGCTCTGGAAAAAGACCTGGGAGTCCTGGTGCCCTACAGGATGACCAGGAGCCAGCAGTTTCCCTTGTGGCCAAGAGGGCCAGTGGTGTCCTGGGATACATTAAGAAGAGTGTGGCCAAAAGGTCTAGGGAGGTTATCCTCCTCTACTGTGCCCTGATGAGGCCTCATTTGAAGTACTATGTCCATTTCTGGACTCCTCAGTTCAAGGACAGGGAACAGCTTGAGAAAGTACAGCAAAGGGCTACAAAGATGCTTCATCATGGAATCAACCAGGTTGGAAGAAACCTCCAAGATCATCCAGTCCAACCTATCACCCAGCCCTGTCCAATCAACTAGACCATGGCACTAAGTGCCTCATCCAGTCTTCTCTTGAACACCTCCAGGGACAGCGACTCCACCACCTCCCTGGGCAGCCCATTCCATTAATGAATGAGAACATCTCTCTTGTGAAGAAAGGCTGAGAGACTTGGGCTTTTTTAGACTGGAGAAGACCGAGAGAGGATCTTATCAATGCTTATAAATACTTAAAGTGTGGGTATCAGTTGGATGGGGTCAGTGTGCCTTTAGTGGTGTCCAGTGACAGGACAAGAGGTCATGGGACTGAATTTGGACACGGGAAGTTCCATTTAAACGTGAGGAGGAACTTCTTTATGTTGAGGGTGGTGGAGCATTGGAATAGGCTGCACATTTAGGTGATAGGTTCTCCATCTCTGGAATCATTCAAGTTCTGTGTAACCTGCTCTAGGCGAACCCGCTCTGGTAGGGGTGTTGGACGAGATAATTTCCAGAGGTTCCTCATTCTGTGATTCTGTGAAGTAGCAAATAACTGAATTATGCACTCTGTAGCAGTCAGTAGTTGACACAGCTTTTTTGTATTCTAAATGAAAGGAAAATGTGTGCTGGTTCCCAGTAATTACTGGCTAGTTGCTTGAAAAGTGTGAACTGCAAAGATAAGTAGTGTGATCCATAAATCTGGAAAATGCTATCACACTTAGGAAAAGAAACAATGGCTGCTGCAGAGTACTTCTGTTTCTTTCTTCAGCAAAAGCAAGCTCTAAGTGTTTGCACTGATGTGCATGAAGTACAGTGACAGTGTCATGCAGCCAGCAAACCTCCGTGGTAAACACAGGGCTGAGCAGGATTTTCAGTGAGTCTGAGCTTATGGAAACACCTTCTCATGTGGATGCCATGTATCTCCCCTGGATATGTGGAAGTGGGAGGGAAATTTTTATACCACCTTCACCACATTGATTCAAGCTAATATGATATCTCTGAGCGATTTTACAGTGTTCCAGGAAGATATATCAGTTCATGACTTCCAAAGCCACTATTTTGCTAGAGAATAATGTGGCACTGTCATTACTGACCTTAAATACAGCAGAAGAATTACACAACCAAAAAGTCATAGTGGCAGGGTCAGTTCCCATGGGAGATAACTAGATTTACTGAGGGAAGAGGTAGCTGAGACATGGAGTGTGCAATCCCAGATCTGACTACATTTGCATAAACTGTGCTGGCATCTAGTTCATACAGAGCTCTTTATAATGCTATGGTGAGATTTTATTGTAGCATTAGTTAAATACTGCATTTTCTCTTAGCAGGAGTTATCATCAGGCTATTAGTATTAGTTAATGGAAACCAGGCACTATGGCACCACAAGCTATTCTAACGCTTCCTGGAAAACATATATGATATTTCCAGAAGGCATCCTTAACTACTTTGCATTTCAGGAAGGAAACCCCACAAGCAATAAACCCTTGTAACAGTTTTGTTAGATAGCTATTGTTTCAGAATTAGGAAGAGAAAAAGAATAATACAGGAAAAGAGATGGTATCGGTAGACAGGCTTTGCTCTTGAGTTGAGATCTGCTGAAAAGCATAACAGCTCTGAGTTCTGTTTTTGAAAACCACAAAGCTGAAAGGTGGAAGGCAGGAGAGGTACGGGAGAGGCTTTCATTGGGCTGTCTGCAGTTGCAGCATCCTCACACAAAGCTTACTTACACAAAGCCATTTTAGTTTTACAAACCCTGAGGAGTTTCAAACTATTACCCAGCATGTGGTGTTTCCAATATACTGTCTTAAGATACACAGCTGGGACAGCAGGTGAGCAACAGTTAAAGTGACACCTTAGAACAGAGTGGACAAGTGACAGGGCAGATCACAGACTGCCCCAGGTGCTGGATTGCCTGGGAAACAAAAATATTCCCACAAACTGAGAAGCACGAGAAAGGAGAACCAAATCTGCACGCAGAGGGAACCTAGAGTCACCAAGCTGAGGGAAGAAAGTCCTTACTACCTGATGGGAATGGACACAAGGGACTGAAGATGTCAGAGATAAATGGAAAATACTATCAGCTCTTAAAGGGATTTGATGACCCCTGACACAGTTGTAGAATGAATATCTTTAAACGCCTGGGTAAAGCATATGGTTTCTCTGAAAGAAACTATGCACAAACACTATAAACCCTCATAGAATGAAGGGATTCTACCTGAAAGACATAAATATTTTCAGTAAAGAAGTTAGGGAGAGAGAGAGAGAAAATTTGCCACCTCATTTAGATAAAGGACGCTTTGGAGGGCATGTCGGAAGACCTACTTAGAGTCCTGACTTGGACTTGGAGAGGGAAAATGGGCAGAGGGATGGATAAATGGATGTTACTTGTCTTTTGGTTGAGCAGCCCTGCTTCTTTTGTCTCTGTTAAAAAATAAAGTCAGGCTAGGGGACTTTGTCAGCCCATACCCACAGAGCCTGAAATTGAATAGAGCCTGTTTAGACTTTTTACCCCCTGGCAGCAGTCCATGAGGGACTATGATAATAGATGATGCCTGAGGCAGCCTCAGGTTATATGAGGTTACATGAGCTATTGAAGTCTTGCTTACTGAAAGCATCAACATTATTATCGTGAAACATCTGGTTCAGGCGTTCTGGATAGATTGCTGAGGAAAGAACACTTATCCCTGAGAAATACTTCTGCATACCAGGGACTCCTGGGGAAAGGATCAAGGGAAGCCAGCAGTGGTTGATTCTCCTGCTGTAGTTTCTGTCTTTTGAAGCTGTGGGGGAACAGACATGTCTAGTGACTAAGAACGTTAAATCCTAGCAGCGTGATGATCACCACCCACCACGTTTTGTCCATCCTCCCTGCGTAGCTTGGCAGCTCTTTAGACCAGGATTGTCTGTTGCTGCACAACCAACGATGCCCTTTTCAAAACCATTTCCCAGGTACCAGCCTCCGACAAATAACGGTGCACAGCATAGCACAACGCGGAGACAAAGCTGTGCTCTGTGCAAAGAGCTTATGCTAAGCTCTGTAATTAAGACATATGGGGCCTTATCCACAGCTTAGAGAAGCCAGTGGAAACACTGTCTCATAGGCTGGATGACAAGGTGGTGATGAAGCAGATTTTATTTTAAGGAATCTCTTATTTTTGCTTCTATTTGGAGCTGTTGTGAGGGTTTAGGGAAGAGCTGTGCTACTAAAAGGCATAAAAACGAAGAAGGGAGAGAATTAATAAAGTTTTCTAAAAGCATATCAGTGTTATAAATGGGCTCAAACAGAGATGTAAAAACATTCACAGAAATTCATGAAGAGTACAAATGAGATTTGTGTTAGTGGGTCATTATTTTGTTGGTGGGGCTTTTTTTAAAGGATCTACTGAAAATATAAGACTCTTCCTTGCAGCAGGACATAACTTATGGAACAGAAGGTGCTGATGGATGATGGTAATGAAGGTGGTCAGGAAAAGAATCTGACTCCAGGCAATTTAAGTTAGTTTTAAAAAATAATTGTGATGTTAGGGTAGGATGGAAGGGACATTTTTATCAACAGCAGAGAAAAATGCCTGTATAGCTGTGGAGTGAGTAGCTGGCTGGGCCACTACATGCAAATAATTAGTAGATTTGTTTATGTGACATTTTGCCTGCTAACAACAAAATATTGATTCCCTTGGCTTTGCAGTGCCAAAGGAAAAAACAGTGCCCTAAGTGTTCAGGCCAGAAATTTGTAACACAGCAACACGAAAATGAAGCTCTCAAGGAATGAGTCTGCCCCTAAATGTTCACTGGGCAAAGGGAAATATTTCTTTCTTGCTTGCAAAATGACATTTAGGCTCCCAGCTTCCTGTCTGGCAAGGTACATGGTAGAGGTTCTGAAAATAAAGCGTGCAATAAGCATGGCCTGTTGTAACCCAGACAATTATAGGCATCACAAGGATAAATTTTTAAACAGTTAGGTAATATATAATAAATAAAAGATGAACAGGAAAGCACTCACAGCTACTCCCCTAATGCATCTGGAAAGTAATTAACTTTTTTCTTCCCTCTGTGAAGAATGTAATGTATTATACCCTGGCAAAGGAGGAGCCTGGACATGCATCCCTGATGAGGATTTATCTGAGGTCGAACTTGGAGGGAGCAGACCTGTCATCCATCCTGCTGGAGCACAGCATCTCCCTGGCATTGTGGTCCCACTCAAAGGCTAACCCTTCCCTGCTCAGCACCAAGGCACCACGGAGCAGATAGCAGGGCTCATGGGTGACAGGACATCAGGATGGGCATGGGACAGGAGGATGAGCCTGCCTATCCAAGGAACATATCAGGCCCCTACTGTATTGGACTTGAAGATCTCAAAGGTCTTTTCCAACTTGATTAATTCTGTGATTCTGTGTGAGGGAGGCTCAGGGCAACACTTGCAATCGCCTGCCAACGACTAATGAGAAAATTGTAATGGTGAGAAGGGAATTACAGACACTTTTGGAGGCCAGCATTCCCTCCTGGAGTTCTTGGCATGTGGTGAAACCTAAATTTTCTTATTGCAAGGGCCAGCATGGCTGCCAAGGCACAAGATTGGTACTCCTCATTTCCCTACAGCTCTGCCATTTCCAACCATCATCAGAGTGCAGCCAGCACAGCAGCTCACTGGGGCTGGGAGCACTGGAGGATCCCTAGGACAGGAAATCCCAGGTCCACCCCACTCCTAGTGAGGAGTAGCTCAGGACACCAGGGCATCCCCGGCTCCTCAGGACACCAGGGCATCCCCGTCTCCTCAGGACATCAGGCATCTTCCCGGGTCAGGACTAGGGCCAAGGCCAGGATGTAATGTGGCTCAAGAGTGAGCCCAGCTCAGCAGGGCCCATGGCCAGGCAGGGCAGGGCTGTGAGGAGCTGGAGACTGTCCCTGCTACAGCATCGCTGGGACAGGGGCTAGTTGCCTTAGGGGGCAGACATGAGGTCCTGGATCATGAGCATGCAGCTGAACCCCAGACTGCTGCCAAGGGGCAGTCAGGGCTGCCATGAAGTTCATTCAGCTTTTGCAAGCCTCTGTCTGCCTAGGTTATTGCTGAACAATGGAGCATGAGTCTGATTAGGATTTTTCAAGGACAAACAGTAGCAGTCCACTGGGTCACTGTTTTTACCAGTGGGGGCAGGAATAACTCCTCAAGTGCTTATTGCCAGAGCCAAGTTGAACGGAAACTCTAAAGGAGGGATTAAAAAAAAGGAGGGATTTTGCCAATGTGGGTAATACATCAATTTTGGCATGAACCAAAAATAACACCAAGCTGCTGTGCCCTGAAATGTATTAAATTAGTTACTGCTGGGAAGCTTTGAAGAGTGGAAATGCTGCTGAGGGGCAACTTTTAGGAGAGTGAGAAATCTAAATTACTAAATTAATTTATTTTTTCTTGGATGATCTCACTGATTGTTTGGTGGTTTGGGTGTTTTTTTAGGGATTAGTGGTGCAACAATATTGCAAAAACATTGATGGTCAAGGTCAATAATTGGGATTTTAAAAATACATCACAATTGAAGCAAATTAAAGCAAATCAAAGATTGGGCAAAACTCTAGGTGATGTGTTTTAGAAGACAGCTTAATGCAAATTAAAGATTGAGCAAAACACTAGATGATGTTTTTCAGAAGACAACTTTTCAATGCTAAACACAAGAGAACAAATGATTTATTGGGTGGTTTTCCATGTCTTACTTGTGTGCTGTAGATATAGGCCATCAGTCCATGATTACCCGCTTCTTGGTCTAAAGCAGCTACCTTTGGATGTAATTTCATTTATACTTAAAGAAATAGAGTCACAAGCAGACACTTTGGGGGAGGATTAGTTCTGGAAACATCTGGTGGAGCCAGGCTATTACTAGACATGAACTTTTGGCATGGTTTGCAGATTCAATCATACATGGAGATTAACCTCTCTTTGATTAATGCAGTTCTGGACTGCATCCTGAGTAAGACACCACAAACCAAACTCCCAGCTGTGGCTGAGCAGCAGCAAAGAGTTGAGTCCCAAAAGATAATCTCCTTACTTAAGATCTTTGTGTGCTGGTGCACTCACGTAGCAGAAGTTAGAGAAATGTGTGCCAGCTCCTTTACCTAAGTCTCTCTGGTACATCACGGTCAAGGTAACTGAGAATAGAAAGCCTAACAGATGTGCTTAATATAAGGACTAAGGCACAAGGGCATTTCCAATGCCTGGCTTCTCAGGTTACCAGTACTCACTTATGCTGCTTGCCAGTGCATTTAAAAATCAATTCCTAATCGTACCTAAGTGACATAGAGGAAATCTGCGGCCACAGAGTCTCCAGTGCCTTTCCCCCAAAGCCTGCCTGCCACTTCCTTCCCGTCTGCCTCTCAGCTCCTCCATTGTGCTGAAATGGTTGTTTTGTCTCTGACTGACTTTTCTTCTTCTAAGGAGAGCAGTTGGAGCACTCTAGGAAAAGAAAAGCCAATGAAGTTCAGTAATGTGTTGAATGGAGCTGTTCTTTGACCCTTTAATGGAGTGACCCCTCTCCAAATATCATTTGTTTGACTGTCAGATTTTTTCTTTGCTATTCTTTCCTGATTTGCACTGTATGCACTGATTTGGCTGCAATTTAACATCAAATATTTAGCATACAATACCTCTGGTCTCTTCCCTATTGTCATAATATCCCCTGGCACTGGTGAGAGCATCAGCAAGGAGGCTTGACATTCTAAAAATCCTTTTATTTCCCAATGAGAAGAGGTATTTAGGCGATAATTAAATTTAAAAGTGGACTCCAGAGGCCACATTCACTTTCATGTACGTAGGCCCATTTCCATTGACTCAAATCTGCATTTGGATCACAGATTCACTGCTTTGCAGCATCGTTGGGAGCCTCCAGTGGCTTTTATTTTCTTTATTAAGCAGCAGCTTATTTTCAGTTTCTTTGCTACAGCTGTTTCTGACACCTTCTCATTCAAAGCCACTCACAACACAAATAGAGTAATAATTTTCTAGGAAAATGTCAGTTACTAACTCTGTCTTCAAAATTCTTGAAGAATCCAACTCCATTTTAGTTCCTGGGTAGGCTAGTGTAGAAAAAACTGTCTCCAGGATTCCCCAAACGTTTCCATAACTACATAGTTTCCAACTAATTCCCTAGAGGGCATGGGGAATTTAAATTTTCCAGTGGCCTCAGAGCACTACTACCATTTCCTTCCCTGTTGCACCGGATAATTGCCTCCTGAGATTTCAGCCCAAATTCGGAAGCGATGCTCGAGGTTGTGGTAAATTCTATTTGATCTGTTTATATACATAGATCTTTCCCAAAGGCCAGGCTCCCATTCAGATACTCTCAGACTTTCCCAGAGGTACTCCACTGCAATCTGCAACCCATAAAGATGGAAAGCAGGCCTTGTAGAATAGTAAAATATAGAAACAAAGAAAAGGTTTCCTCGAACAGCGTGTCAGTGGGTCAAGGAAAGAAAAAGCTTCTGAGTGCTAATTCCACTTCTGATGGCCATGTCATAAGTAACCTTCATCACCTCACCTTCTGTTGCTCTGTACCACAAATAAGATTGTGAGGGAGTTTATATTAAGCCAGACCAGAAGTCTGTCTAGTGCTGTATCCCATGACTGCCATCAAACACTAACAGCAGCTTTAGGAGAAAATATCAGAACAGGGGAAATATGAAACAGGGACTTTTTAGGCCTGAATTGGATTGACATTTTGACATTTAGCAACTATGGATAGAATTCTCATCAGTGAGCTTCTCTAATTGCTTTGTTAATGAATTTATACTGCTGGCTTCCACAACACGCAGTGGCAACAAGCTCTGATGTTTAACAATGCACTGCAAGGAAAACTCTGTCTGCTGTTTCTTCTAAAGCCTCAGTTCAACAGTTTCACTTGAAAGCCATTCCTTTTTGGGGATAAGAAATAATTTCCTCTCTTTTCAGCATCACCTCTGATTTTGGAAGGCACTTGTATCTTATCCTTTATCCTCATGGAAGATAGCTGTTTTATTTAGTTTCTCATCATACAGAAACTGTTCCATTACAATGGTCATCTGTGTTGCATCTCTGAGAACTGGTTGTAGAGAAGACGAGACCAGAACTGTATATTTTAGGTGCATCAGTGCTTTGCCTGCCAACTTAAAGACATGCTTTGTTTTCCTTTCATGATTTTTCCTTCCCCTTTCTTTGCTAACAGCTTCTAGCACTCTGTGTGGCTTGCCCCTGAATAGTGAGCTATTTTCACAGAGCAAATTACACTCATCTGAACATTCAGTCCCTTCAATCATAGCATCTGATATGAGACCTGTCAGTCATTGTGTATAGGTGGGATGATTTTTCTACATGTGCACCAAGATTACAGCTGATCAAAAAGACAATTTCAACTTGCCATCCTCCTGCAAGTCTTCACAGTAAATTTCAGTTTTTATTACTCCTCAGCAAAGGTTTCACTTTTCCTCTTTGTTCCCCCCCCACATCATTCATTAGTGCATTGGAGAGCACAAGTTCCAACACAGATATCTGCGGTAACCTCTTGCAGCATTTCCTGCACTGTGTTAACTAAGCATTTATACTTTCATAGATTCATAGAATGTTTTGGGTTGGAAGGGGCCTTAAAGAACATCCAGTTCCAACCCCTCTGACATGGCCAGAGACACCTTCCACTAGATCAGGTCGCTGAAGGCCTCATCCAACCTGGCCGTGAACATCTCCAGGGAATTGTCATCCACAACCTCCTTGGGCAACCTGTTCCAGTGTCTCACCACCCTCACTGGAAAGAATTTCTTTCTGATATTCAGTCTAAATCTGTCCTCCTCAAGCTTCAATCCATTCCTTCTGGTTCTGTCACTACAAGCCCTTGTAAAAAGTCCTTGTCTAGCTTTCTCATAGACCCCCTTCAGGTACTGGAAGGCTGCTCTAAGGTCTCCCCTGAGCCTTCATTTTTTTCCAGGTGCAATAGCCCTAACTCTCGCAGTCTGCTCCCATAGGGCAAGTACTCCACCCTCTGATCATCTTCATGTTCCTCTTGTGTTCGGGACACCAGAACTTGATACACTACTCCATATGGAGTCCCACAAGAGCAGAGTCTGTCTCTTAATCACATCAATCTATGAGAAGAACTTGACCCTTCTACCTTGCTGCTTAATTTCTTCATGCATTGTTAGGGAGGGAACTTTCAAGTGTGCTTTATCAATGGGTTCATCACAGAGACATTGAGTTTCACTCATTTTACTGCTTGTCTGCATCACATTGAGGTCATAACAAGGAAACTTATAAGACACAAGAATCCTAAAATTTGGCAGTATTCAGATGGATGTTCAATAGTTCAAAAGTGCTAGTTTGAAGCTAGCTGGGATATTTGAGTGAGAAGAATTAGATTATAGGCTGTGAAAAGGAAACAATGGTGATGTTTACTTCACTCATAGGCTTGGTGAGATACATAAAAACAAGAACACAAACATAGATAACACAGTTTGCTCTCTGGCTTTGGCTCCACTTCTCTTTCTCTCTAACTTGCTGTCTGTGTAACTAATCTGTCTGCTTCCTAACTCTGCTGGCTGATTCTCCAGCTTGAACATAAGGCAAAGTCTGGGATAAGGTAAAGGGGTGGAAAGGAGGTGGGAGGGTGGGTGAGAGCCCCTCCTGGGGACTCTAGTTTTTGGGTGGGTTGTTGTGTTTCTGTACTACTTTTCAACTTGCATATTTCTGTCTATAGCTGTATATATTGTAAATACCTGCTTGTATGTTGTGCTAAGCTGTAAATATACATCTTCATTCTTTAATTTCCAGCAGCTGAGTCTAGTCTGGGTGATTTTCTCAAGTGTAGGGGAGCAGGTAACACCCAAACCATCACATTGACCTATATGGAAGGGGGTGGCTCTGAGTTGTGTAAGCCTTGTTTCGTGCTGCACAAGTTTGGATGTGTCTATGGATTGTGTTTGGAACTCAGACTTCTTCCTATGTCATTTTTTTTTTTTAATATTGGCTGATTTCAACCAAATTTGATAGTTATAAGGATTTGGAAAAAAATATGTCCTCCCAGAACTTGGGAGAAAGGATGATTGGTGAAGAGCTGAAATCTCTAACTTCTGCTATGTGAGTGCACCAGCACACAAAGATCTTAAGCAAGGAGATTATCTTTTGGGACTCAACTCTTTGCTGCTGCTCAGCCACAGCTGGGAGTTTGGTTTGTGGTGTCTTACTCAGGATGCAGTCCAGAACTGCATTAATCAAAGAGAGGTTAATCTCCATGTATGATTGAATCTGCAAACACATGGAAGTGTAAGTTTAACTGGAGCACATGTTAGACCACCTTGTTAGACACCAGAGAATGAGGGAAACAGCAAAAGGATAGAAGAAGCAGATGGTATGAAAGCTTCAGCTGTAGGGGTAATTGTCAGTCAGACCTTCTGACAAATTTGGCACTACAGAATCAAGTCATCAGTCAAAAAAAGGCTTAGAAACAAAGTTATGGTCACTCACAGAGCATCTTGTCCAGTGGTGATAACTGTTCAAGGCCCTTGGTGTAAGCAGCTCAGCTCCACCTGTCCTACCAGCAGAGAGAGCTGGCAGTCTGTAGTCCTGGTTTAGCAATTTAGAAGACATCAATTATATTATATTTTAAAAAAAAAAAATTAGAGGAAGAAAGTCAAAGTGGGAGAAGTGCCAAGGAAAATGCATCAGCTTTTTTACATTTTGCTTCATGAAAGAAACCAACACATAAAAATAAAACTGCCTGCAAAGCCAAATGAGTATTATAAGAATGTGGAGAGTATAAGAACCAAGGGAAAAGGAACAGTTCAGTGCCTGGTCAAATCGACAGCTGTTTCACTTGAGGAAAGCTGAGCCACGTAGGCTGAACTACTTCCATTAGTTACTGAAGTAATTGTGAAGATGACAGCAAGTAAACTACAGTAACTAAAGCCTTACAGTGTCTTCACTCTGCTTTAGTCCTTTATCTTGTGTACCTATTAACTTGCTTCGAGGAGATCTTACAGTGGCTTTCCAGTATCTGAAGGGAGCCTACAGGAAGGCTGGGGAGGGACTATTGACAAGGTCTAGTAATGTCAGGATGAGGGGGAATGGGTTTAAGCTGAAAGAGGGGAGACTTAGACTGGATGTTAGGAGGAAGTTCTTTACAGTGAGGGTGGTAAGACACTGGAACGGGTTGCCCAGGGAGGTTGTGGATGCTTCCTCCCTGGAGGTGTTTAAAGCCAGGCTGGATGAGGCCTTGAGCAGCCTGCTCTAGTGGGAGGTGTCCCTGCCTATGGCAGGGGGTTGGGGCTGGATGATCCTTGAGGTCCCTTCCAACCTAAACCTTCTATGATTCTATGATTCTAAGCAACTACAATGCACCACTGGCCTTTCAATTTTTCATTTTAAGGAATGACTACAGAACCATAAATGGAAGTTATAGTGCAAATTCCAGACTTGTGTACACAAATAATTAGCTCACTTTAATAAATATCTCTCAGTGATGGCTGCCAAAAGCTGGAAGGAGTTTGGCAAAGCTAATACTTCTTAATGAAATTTTATTTCATTGAAGAAATGCAGAATCTCTGATGGGAAATATTGGCTCATTCATCTCAGCTTCGATTAAGTGCTTCTCTCCGTGACAAGGTCTAAATATTCCATTTCAATATTTTGAAACAAAAAACATTTGGATTTTTATGTTATAAACTGCTTATTTGAAAGGAAAGACACATTTTTCTAAGTGGGGCTTTTAAAGAGGTTTTAATTTCAAAATAGCTGGTTTCATTTTCAAAAAAAGCCCAATTAAAAAATAGGTATTAGCTAAAAATATCATCAGCTGGAGAGGATGTGTTTTACACTTGCCAATGATTTTGGGGGGGGGGAAAGAAAAAAGAAGTTATTTGCATACCTCTAGAATTCAAAGCTCTTGAAAACCTTGTCATTTTTTGAAGTTCTTCATTTGAACATGGAAATTTTGTTTCAGACTTCTCTCACTGAGACAGGAAGATGTGGATTCATTAAAATGCTCAGAATCCCCCACACACCTGCACAACACAGAGGGAACGTCCTGAGGGAAGAATTTTTAACCCATAGCTGGAAAAGAACGCAATGCACAGCAAGCATGTTTTCTTTATCAGCAAACAACCCATCAAGATAGTGATGTAAAGAAATGAGTGTGCTTCTGTGCACACAAATGCAGCTGCAGTGCTCTTGTATGTACATCTTACCAAGTCTTCATAATGTCCTGTTCTGGCCTAAGAGAGAGTGATTTGCCACTGGAATGGGCTGCCCAGGTAGGTGGTGGAGTCACCATCCCTGGGGGTGTTCAAAAAAAGCCTGAATGAGGCACTTAGTGCCATGGTCTAGTTGACTGGATAGGGCTGGGTGCTGGGTTGGACTGGTGTGATGGTTTGGGTATCCCCTGCCCCCCACACTTTAGAAATCACCCAGGCTAGACTCAGACGGCTCTGGAAATTTGAAGGAAGCTTATATTTACAGCTGGCACAATGTACAAGCAGATATTTACAGTATATACAGTTATAGACAGAAATATACAAGGTAAAAAGGTAATACAGAAACACAACAGCCCTCCCAGAAACCTGAGTCCCCAGGAGGGGCTCTCAACCACCCCCTCACCTTTCCTCTACCCCTCTCAACCTTACCCCAGTCCCAAGGAAGAATGGAGGTTCAGCCAAGAGGATTAAGAAGCAAAGGTGAAATCAGCCAAAGCAAATGGAGGGTGAGGTTAGAAAGCAAGATGGAGTTCAGCCAGCAGCCACAGCTCTCCCCAGCAGGCAAAGCAGAAGAGAACAGCCCAGCATGAAGTGCAGAGCAAAGTGCTCTTATCTTTTGTTTTGCTTTTTTTTCTTCTTTACACATCTCAGCAAGACTGTGAGTGAAGTAGACCTCACCATTGTTTTCATTTCCCAGCCTATTATCTAGTTCTTCTCACCAAAACATCCCAGCTAGGCTCAAACTAGCACAACTGGATGATCTCGGAGGTCTCTTCCAACCTGGTTGGTTCTATGATGCTATGCTTCTAAGAGCTACCAGGTGGGCAGGTGGAAATTCAAACCCCCTAGGTGTGTGGTAAACCTGATCCCAGGTGGAGGGGTGCCTGGGTCATGTTTATTCCCTCCCATTTCCTGTCTACCCCTCTATATATGAGGAATTTCCAGTTCACTTTCTTGCTTCTCTCTTGCCCTTAATTTTCCTGAGAGCTGTTGACCTCATGGTTGGACCTGCTTGCCACGTGGCCAGGCCTACTCCATATGGTCAGGCCTATCTCCAGGGTATCCACTGCCATCTGTGAATTGATTCTGTCTATACCTGTATTTACCCCCTTCCCCTATACCCCTATATCTCTGTACATCCTTCTTCCCTACTGGCTTGAGAGCAGCGATGAAGAAAAGGACCTGGGGGTGCTGGTGGATGAGAATCTCATCATGAGCCACTAGTGTGCACTTGCAGCCCAGGGAGCCAACTGTATCCTGGGCTGCATCAAGAGATGTGTGGCCAGCAGGCAGCAGGTTGAGGGAAGTGATCCTCCCCCTCTGCTCCACTCTGGTGAGACCCCACCTGGAGTAGTGTGTCCAGTTCTGGAGCCAATATTACAGGAAACACCTGGATGTGCTGGAACATGTCCAGAGAAGAGCCATGAGGATGATCAGAGGGCTGGAGCTGCTCTGCTGTGGGGACAGACTGAGGGAGTTGGGGCTGTTCGGTCTGGAGAAGGCTCTGAGGAGACCTTATTATGGCCTTCCAGTACCTGAAGGGGGCCTTCAGGGAAGCTGGTGAGGGGCTTTTTAGGGTGTCAGGTAGTGATAGGACTAGGGGGAATGGAGCAAAACTAGAAGTGTGTAGATTCAGATTGGATGATAGAAAGAAGTTCTTCACCATGAGGGTGGTGAAACACTGGAACAGATTGCCCAGGGGGGTGATGGAAGCCCCATTCCTGGAAGCTGTTAAGGCTAATCTGGATGGGGCTCTGGGCACCCTGACATAGTGTGAGGTGTCCCTGCCTGTGGCAGGGGATTTAGAACTTTAGATCATTGAGGTACCTTCCATCCCTGACAATCCTGTGATTCTGTGAAATACCTTTTATTTTTTGTAAATATTACTTTCTTAGCTTCTAAGTTCTCTTCAAGTCCCTGTGTTTACCCCTTACCTTCCCCTGCCTGCTTTCTCCCTGTGGGGGGAAAGGGAGAGAGGGCAGGGGGTAATCTAAATTCTGTCCTGGGAGGTTTGCCCTGGAACCTTAAACAGTGACATATCTCAAAACATTTTCTGCAACATGGGCTTCCCACTAATTAAGAAACTGACCAGACTCAGACTCAAGTAGGATATAAATGGAGTCCTGCTATGGAGAGAGGTGAGTTCCCTCCACACTGAAGCAGCCTAACAGCCAGATCTTCCTCCCTTAGAACTGGACCTCACTTAAGGATTCCTCACTCGCTCTTGGTGAGTGTGTGTGCGTGTATATCTATTTATATTTGTCTGTATGTATCCTAGGTAGCTGTGGGAAGATTTTCCTTTTCTGAGTATGTGCACATTTCGGTTCATCTCTCCCTTGACAATTGAACTGGTTGTGCAGCAGGATATTCTCAGCTGACCTCCAAATCTCTAATTTTATTGTGTCGGCAGAAGTGCAGATTACTTGTAATAAATCCAGAGTTTTCAGGTGACTCCTGCTGTATGTTTTGTGGGTACCTCCATGACAAAGGGTAAAAGATCTCTTGCCCCAACAAAAATTATTCTTTCAGGGAATTGATCTTCATTAATCAGGCATATTGTCCATCATGATTGTCCAGCTCTGCCCTATGTGACATCTCATGTTTCAGGTATGACTGCCAAGCTACCTGCCGCACTTGCACACAGCTTCAGTGAACTGCTTTGCCATCGCCTTGTTTGTAGTCTTCCTCTTCTTTCCCTACTGCTTTCTGTGTAAGGATTTAGGTTTTTCTCACTGACCATTTCTCATTCTTCTCATTCTTTCTCTGTTTTTTTGGTTCCCCTGCATCGATTTCTCTTGGGCTGTTGCATTTGCTGCTGAGAAATGAGATGTGCACAATTTATTTTCCTTTCTGGTTCTCAACAACTGTAGAGGAGGCTCTGGGAAGTTGCCATCTTATCTTTCTGTCATTTCTTGTCCCTGCAACCTGTGAATTTAGACAGAAGCATTTGAGAATCCACATTATGAGTGTGACCTCCTCAACAAAGTGGGAAGAAAGCTCCTCAGTGTACTTTCAATCTACCCTCAAACCCTTTTAAGGGTCTTTGGATCATCACAGAGGGATTTTGAAAAGGACTGGATGCATAATGCATTTTTAGTTTAGTTCCCAAACTGAGGCACTGTGGGTGGGGAATGAGAAGGAAAAATTTGGATGAATGTGGAAATGGTCTCTTTGGTACAAAAGAAATAGCTATGTTATGATTAGTATTTATAGGCTCTTTAAATAAGCAGGACAATTTTCTGTTTTGACATGAAAGAATCACAATGAGATGTGTAAACAGTCCAGATAAAATATCCTTAACAAAATAGGTTTTTTTTTTCCTTTCATCGTATTTATCTAGGGCTTCAAAGACAGATATCCACCTAAAAAGGGCTTAAAAGCAGATATCCCACTGTGAGTCAACACTGGCATATTTAAAGGCATTTTAAAAGTCTCACTCTTCGCCAGCAGACTTCTCTGGGCTTCAACCACATTGCATGGAGTGTGGCACGCAGCAGCAAGCCCACTGAGTACTTGCAATCAGGGAAGGGAGCTGTGCTGATGGCATCGTATGTGGGCAATTGCAACCACGATTTTCAGTGGACCCAATACATAAACCACAATTACCACTTAATCCCTCTTTGTTTCTTTTCATTTTTCACTCCCTAGGCCATGTAATTCTTAACATTTCCACCTGTTATTTTATTCAGAGTAAGTTGATTGAGGACATTTGTGGTATGGGACCAGCAGAGTCCCTCCTCTTTTCTCTGCCTGCTATGGATATTGAATGTCTTCATGTTGCTCCGGGTGCTCTGTTCTCCTCACTGTATTTGTCTGTATTTTGAAAGTGAAAGGAAAGGATTTTCAGACGTTCCTCTGCACCTAAAAATGGTGCTGGTATAATTAAATAGTTGCCACATATCTAACCAAACAGGGGAAAGGTAGACATTAAGTGGTCTTTGCTTATGTACTGTTTGCAACAAAGAGGTCTTAAGACTCTTCCTGCCAATATGTTAAGTGTTGATAAAACATCATCAGGTTTTATGCTAACTCTAGAAAAAAATATAAAGAACAACAACAAAAAAAACAATTAAACTGTCTGTCCTGCAACATCTTAAATACTTTCAGCAGCTGCATGTACGAATCCTGACTAAACTCTTCTGGTTTACAGCATACTCTTCTATCTCTCATTCTCACATACTGGTAAGATTTAGCCTTGACTCCCTGACAGGCACAATATGAAGAATTCTATAATTATCAGTCTAGTGATGGCATTTAAAAAGCAAATGCATTATCATGCATAGAAATCATCTCATGTCCCCTACAGTGAGTTCCACAACAAAGACTGTCACTTTGTTTGATTATAACTCTGGCTTTATTACATTTAAACCTCTTCATCAACAGTCTGCCCCAGTGAAGAAAATGTTCTTTTACTCATAAAATAGCTTGTAATCTGGAGTGTCTGTCAATGTATCTAAAGGTCACACAATGTCAGTCATTATTCTCCAATCATCTGTGCTCATGAGCCCTTACTTTGCAAGGCTAACTATCAAAACAACAATAAACACAGAGCCCATGTGGTGCTGCATAAAAATTTGTGTGCTGTTGTTTCAGGAGTATGGAATAGAAGAATATGGAATATTCTTCTATTCTTCTGTTTAAGGAGTATGGAATAGAAGAACAAGGAGTGTGGAAAGATTCCTCCCATTCTTCCTTTCACTGTAGCGTGCCCACGGTATTCAGCAGATCATTGTATTAGATGTTACTAACAGCCTGAACTCAAATTTACCTCTACTTAGAATCATAGAATCATAGAATCAACCAGGTTGGAAGAGACCTCCAAGATCATCCAGTCCAGTCTATCACCCAGCCCTATCCAATCAACTAGACCATGGCACTAAGTGCCTCATCCAGTCTTTTCTTGAAGACCTCCAAGGATGGTGACTCCACCACCTCCCTGGGCAGCCCATTCCAATGCCAATCACTCTCTCTGGCAAGAACTTCCTCCTAACATCCAGCCTATACTTCCCCCGGCACAACTTGAGACTGTGTCCCCTTGTTCTGTTGCTGCTTGCCAGGCAGAAGAGACCAACCCCACCTGGCTACAGCCTCCCTTCAAGTAGTTGTAGACAGCAATGAGGTCACTCCTGAGCCTCCTCTTCTCCAGGCTTTTTTCTCCTTGACCCACTTGTTAAACCCAGACAATGCATTGACAAGCCAGACTATCCATCACAAAGTTAGACTGTGATACTTTACCCTGTCGTGGATCCAAAAGATTAAAAGAAACTTTAAAAAGCACACCTTATGAAACTGACTCCAGTAACTCTAGCCTGTCTGCTTCAGCTTAGATTTGGAAACTGAGCAAAGATTAATGTTTTGAATGGTATCTGAATGATTGTCCTGTCAACCAGCTGCAGAGACAAGGGTTGTTCTTTTCCCATTTGTTTGGGTGGTTTAAGTTTCCATAGTCCAGATAGTTTTCAGTCACTGTAGCACCGTGAAAGCTGTGCTCCATCTGCAGTTCTGGGCACTGCTAAAATTACTATTTCCAGCCACACTCAAGGTGGGAGCCATGGGTCATTGGTTCAACAGGTTAATGTGACTGACATAGATGGCACTAACTCTGAGCAATTACATCTGTTTGCTGACCTAGAACTTCTGGAGATTAAGACACGCTCCTGCCTTCACCTTTTTTACTCTCCCATTTCCTGTATCTTAAAAAAAACCAGCATTGGTTAACAGATGTAGGCACCTGGAAAGCTTCACACATCACCTCTCTGTTTTCTTTTCCTTTGTGACAAAAGCAGTGAAGGAGGAAAGGGGCTGAGGTGAAAGAAACAAATAGCCTGTGTTTACCTCGGCCAGATGCACTAGGTATTACCCCACTCTGTGATGATACCCTATATGACATCACCCAGCGCTGCCACAGAAAACAGACAGGCTTTACATTTGTGTATCCAGAGCTGGCCATATTTATTAGGGCTGAGCTGCATGCAATGCTCTGCATGAGCTGCAGTCAACAAAAAGCAATTTCTCCTTATATTACTGTGAATTATTTACTACATTTTGAACTGACATCCAGATTTTTCTCCTTCTGAACAGACCCTTATTGCAATGAAAAGAAGAGAAGTAAATGAATAGCAGAGGAGGGGAAATAAATCCCATTGAAATGCACTGGCTGATAAAATAACTGTTTTTGTAAGCAGTGCCTTATGCAAGAATAATTGCACCATTTGTTATAGTGCTGTACTGATGTACTTAGGACCCTCTCTGACTGTGACAGAGATGTGGGAAGGAAAGCTCCAGCTAGACTATCTAGAGGACTGTGGGACTTGGTTTATAAATTGTTGGTGAAGATACATCCAAGAGGCCAGCCTTGATGGTAGGCTTCCTATAAACTGTGGAGGGATTTAGAGCTAAAGTATTAGCCACATGCAAACACATACATTCAAATATGTATGAGTGTAAAGCAATAAACTTGACTACTAGGGAGTTTAGATGCTACAGATGCAGGCATGCCTAGCCTGTTTGCTTTGCTTTGACTGCCAAATAGCAAAGGAAGGAGCAAGCTTCTGTGTCAATTAACAAAGGCAATGAAAATCTTCAGCCATTAATTAGCAGCACTCTTGTGAACAGACATGTGAGCCTGCCTCTAGTAACTTAGGTAAGCCAACTTGAACATACAGTAAAAATGACAGAGAACTGTCAAGATGGTAATATGTAGTTCAAAAATTAAGCCTTGTTGATGCTGTCCTGGTTAGATGAACAGCCCTGGGGAGAGGCTCTGAGCCAGCTTGTACTCTAACTCTGTGAATTTCAATGTCTGTTGTGGTAGACACTGTGTAAGCACTCTTCAGGCTGTTCACACTGAGATGAAATACTGCATATTTTTTATTAACCAGAGACTGCAGATCCAGTCCCTTTGGTAGGTCTGTCCTACCTAAATGAAAACAGCCTCTTTTTTTTCCCTGCAGAGGCAGACGAAGGCTGTGAAAAGCTCTTGCCATCAGCTCCTTAGTTGTTCTGGCACCTCCGTGGACATTTATTGTTTGCCCAGGGCTCTCTTTCCAAGACTCCTGAGACAAAAAAAAAATAATTCTGATATCATCACCCCATTCAGTGTGAGGTGCAGGAGGTCACGAGAAAGAACCACAGTATATCCAGGTCTTGGACAAGCTGGGCAAACACATGAATCTGGACTGGCATTAGAAGGTGATCGTTTACCTACCCCTCCCTTTCTTTCAAATTGCTTCTGTTCACAAAAATCCAAGCAGAGGATTCATAGGCTTGTCTTCATAGGCAATAAACCAAAGTTAATGATCTGATGTAAAGCCACTGGAGTAAGAATGTTTTCATATGGTCAGAAGACAGAAGCAGAGAAGGCAGAAATATGGCCTTGTGGGTGCCATATGGCTCTATACATTATATGCAATCTGAGTTCTTCTTCCAGCCATTAAAAGGGATTCTGCAAAAATGTAGAGGTTGCAAAACAAAGAAGTTTAATGACTCAATGCAGAGACGCTCTGAAGCAGAACTACTGCAAGAAGCAAAAGAAACACACTTGCTATCCCACTGAAATTAAAAGTACACAACAAAATTGACTTGTGGTTATCAGGGCTGCACTGAAGGAGGAATGTGGTTATCTCCTTGGTCATGCCACGTTCCACGAAAGGATCTCACACTCCTTTTTTTCATTAGGGAACACTAAGAATTGGTTGCTTCCTGAAAGAAACACTGCTGCACTGCTGCAGATACATTACTGGTACATCAAAGAGTATTAACATCCTGCCTCCACTTACACAAAGAGAGGGGTCTCGTTTGATGCCAAGTGGCCATGTGCACTGATACAGAAATAAAGCCTTGGCAGCCAGCAGGAGTGAAAAGGAGCCAAATGACATCATTCACTCTCCTTTCAGAGAGGATAGAAGACTCTATTTACTACTTTGGCAATAGCCAACACCACAACTGCTGCCAGTCACATGTAAGGGAAGCACAGAGAAGGCAACAAAAAAATAATTGAATTCTGAGAGCCTAGGGATCCTCTATGGAAAATATCCCATGTTTGGTGCAACAGGGTGATATCCTAGCACTCAGAAAACCTCATTCTGGTCCCACTGTTGTCACCAATGTCTGCTGCATGACCTTGACCAGGCACTTCACCTCTCTTCTATCTTCCTGCTCTCCATCCTGTTTACTCGGCTCACAAGTTTTGAGGGCAGAGACTGACACATTATGTAAACACTGTGCTTAGCTCAGCACCCTGTGGTCTCATCTGAGTCCTATAGGTACTCCTGCAGTAAAATAAAAACAAAAGCAGATGTATTACTATTACTAAAGATAACATACTGAAAGGCCCAGAAAAGGTCATTTCCAAACAAAGAAGATAAATGTTTAACATGCATGTTATAAGATCATAAAATCATAGAATCAATCAAGCTGAAAGAGACCTCCAAGATCATCCAGTCTAACCTAGCACCCAGCCCTGTCCAATCAGCCAGACCACAGCACTAAATGCCTCATCCAGTCTTTGTTTGAACACCTCCAGGGACGGCAACTCCACCACCTCCCTGGGCAGCCCATTCCAATGCCAATCGCTCTCTCTGTCAAGAACTTCCTCCTAACATCCAGCCTATACCTCCCCCTGTACAACTTGAGATTGTATCCCTTTGGTCTATTGCTGCTTGCCTGGCAGAAGAGACCAACCCCAACCTGGCTACAGCCTCCCTTCAGGTAGTTGGAGATAGCAATGAGGTCCCCCCTGAGCCTTCTCTTCTCCAGGCTAAACACCCCCAGCTCGCTCACCCTCTCCTCATAGGGTTTGTGTTCCAGGCCCCTCACCAGCTTCGTTGCCCTTCTCTGGACACGTTCCAACATCTCAACCTCTCTCTTGAATTGAGGAGCCCAGAACTGGACACAGTACTCAAGGTGTGGCCTGAACAGTGCTGAGTACAGGGGAAGAATAACCTCCCTTGCCCTACTGGCCACATGGTTCCTGATACAGGCCAGGATGCCATCGGCTCTCCTGGCCACCTGGGCACACTGCTGGCTCATGTTCAGCTACTCTCTACCAGTACCCCCAGGTCCCTTTCTGCCTGGCTGCTCTGCAGTCACTCTGTCCCCGGCCTGTAGCACTGCTTGGGGTTGTTGTGGCCAAAGTGCAGGACGCTGCACTTGGGAAGTTGGGAAGTTCTGTGTTTAGCTGTCCAAATGCCTGACATGTACAATCATAAGCAGTCCCCAGAGTAGCTAGAACCAGCAGCAGAAGCAGTTAAGTAATTTAAATAATTTTTTTAAGCTGAAACTCTCAGGGAGAGTGACTGAATAAGAAAGCAAGGCTGAGACCTATTGTCAGATTTGTCTTTATAGGCAAAGCCATATTGCCTAATGAATACATCTACAGGGCATAAAAATAATCACCATTTAAAAAAAAAAAAGCTAGAGATCAAGTGTTGGACTGTGTGGCCTTACATGTTTCAAGATTTGCCCAACTTCCATTGCCAGAAGCATCAAACCTACCTGTCTGACAACACAGAATCCTAGAATAGAATTATAGAATCAGTTAGGGTTGGAAGGGACCACAAGGAGCATCCAGTTCCAACCCCCCCTGCCATGGACAGGGACACCCTACCCTAGATCAGCCTGGCCAGAGCCTCATCCAGCCTGGCCTTAAACACCTCCAGGGATGGGGCCTCAACCACCTCCCTGGGCAACCCATGCCAGGCTCTCACCACTCTCATGCACAACAACTTCCTCCTCACATCCAGGCTGAACCTACTCGTCTCCAGCCTTGCTCCATTCCCCCTAGTCCTGTCACTCCCTGATATCCTGAAAAGTCCTTCCCCAGGTTTTTTGTAGGCCCCCTTCAGATACTGAAAGGCCACAATAAGGTCACCTCAGAACCTCCTCTTCTCCAGTCTGAACAGCCCCAACTCGCTTAGTCTGTCCTCAGAGGAGAGGTGCTCCAGGCCTCTGAGCATCCTCGTGGCCCTTCTCTGGACAAGCTCCAGCATGTCCACATCCTTCTTGTAATGAGGGCTCCAGAACTGGTCGCAGTACTCCAGGTGGGGTCTCAGCAGAGCGGAGTAGAGGGGGAGAATCACCTCCCTTGACCTGCTGGCCACATTTCTCCTGATGCAGCCCAGGATCTGCTTGGCCCTCCAGGCTGCAAGTGCACACTGCTGGCTCATGTTGAGCTTCTCGTTCACCAGCACCTTCAAGTCCCTCTCCTCAGGGCTGCTGTCCAACCACTCACTGCCCAGCCTGTATTTGTGCTTGGGATTGCCCCGACCCAGATGCAGGACCTTGCACTTGGTCTTGTTGAACCTCATGAGGTTGGCTTGTGCCCACCTCTTCAGCGTGTCCAGATCCCTCTGGATGGCATCCCTGTCCTCCAGCAGGTCTGCTGCACCACACAGCTTGGTGTCATCAGCAAACTTGCTCAGGGTGCACTCAATGCCTCTCTCCATATCACCATGTCACCATGTCACATCTTTTATTCCTCAAGAAATTGATTGTTGCCAAGCACAGAAGAGAGTGACCTCATCTTAATTTAAAAGGCAAGCTCAACTGACACAACTCAGTCCTCATTGCTCAAGCAAACCCCTGCAAGAGAAGTAATTTAATAAATAAAGACTAAAAAAATATCTCCTCCTTCCCCCCTCCAATAAAAACATACCCCAAAATCCCCCAAACTAACCAACCAAGCAAAAAGCCCCAAACCTAAAGCTGTTCCCTCAGGACAGAATGCAGTATCAATTTGTGAAACCTCTGTTACATATAATTCAACAAAACCTGCTAAAAAAAGCAGAGGAGTTGGTGCCTCAAAGAATTTCTCTACTTCTAAAATGAACCATAATTGCCCTACAAAGAGAAGCTGAGGAGACCCTCGTCTGTGCTTTCTCTGCAGAGCAGATCCACAACTTCATTAAGAGAATCAGTGTATTTTGTAACTAAATGAGATTCTGTCTCGCTGGCAGGCATATTCTGATCATCGAACAAAGAAACCACACACAAAAATGTTCCAAAGGGAGATGTCCTTAAAAAAAAAGTCATTGTAACATCATCAGACTGCAGAGCCTGCCAGAAATTATGACTTTGTGGAAGTAGAAAAGATTGTCAGGAATTAGAAAGCAAGGCAGATGAATGTGACAAAAATCAGTCCTTCTGACCCTTTTATTTCTTAGTTAATGCTTGTGGTTTTCTACTTGTCACAAAGCAATTGCTGTGTTGTTTTCTTTCCCCATATTCAAAAGTTGTCCTGCTGTCCTCCATCTTCTGCACCAGGAACCCGGGTTTGGGAACATGGCAGCACCCTCAGACTTTTTTGTGGTGGATTTTTAGAGTGTCTCACCATCACCTGGAGACCTTGGAGGAATAAAGCCTTGAATGCTTTCTCTCAAGGGCTACAAGCCCACTGTTCACCTCCCGGTGTGCTTGTCCTCAGCTGCAAGCCTGACTGGGCCCATTAAGCCTGAGATGAAGAATTGCCTGAAAGACAAATGTGAAAAATCACATTTGCACTAAACTCTTGGGAATTGCAAACTTCTCCATGCGTGGGAGCCAATGCGACTGCTGATCTATAAGGAAATATTCAGACACTGATCCATGCACTGTGTTATTGCTCAGAACCTGACTAGGAGAGACAAAGGATAGTGGAATCTCAGATCTGGCAAGTAATGGCAACAGAAGGCCAGAAAGGAGAAAAGGAAGAAAACCCAACAACAAAAACCAGAGAGCTGAGGATGCTGATGATGGTCTGAGATCCAGAGTAGCTCTGTACTTCTCTACCTTAAGACACCCCAAAACAAGATGAAAAGGGGAGCTGAAGGTAAATCCCCCGAAGAGTATTTTATGATGGACTTCTTTTTTTTTCCCTTATACATGGCAGATTGCTAGTTACTGTTCTTCAATTATCAAAGAGAAGAGCAAAAATTCACAGGTAGTGAATATTTACAAGAATATAAACATTTAAAGACAGGCAAAATTTACCCAAGGTGTCAAATGTGAGCTAAGTGTTCCCATTCTTTACACTCAGTCAAAAGAGAGGCACCTGCACAAGGAATTTCATCCCAACTACCTTAGAAATACATTCAGTGAAACGAAATCAGCCTAGGTGAAATGTTATACTTCAACATATCTGTAGATAAAGGAGGTGAATCTTTTGTCAGGTCACTGCCAGCCCATAGATGCATGACTTGATCTGACCTCACGACTTCATTATACCTTGCAAAAAACAGCTTAGCAGAGTCTTGTTCCAGACCCTTCTCAAACATCTCAATTCTGGAGAAAAAAAAAAAAACCAAACCTCAATCTTTTTGCAGCATTTATGGTGAGATTATCTAACCTGGGCTCTGACATTCACTTCCAGAATAAGAAATATTTATCAGAAAATCCCTTATCGATGTCTGTCTGTCCTTTACATCAAAAAAGCTTTGTTCTGCTGATTATCTTCAGTTATGAGTGTTCGATAGGAAAAGATCCTGCTTTCAGGCAACGCAGACCCAAAGCAGTTAGGGATTTAAATCCAATTTGGAGGCAACAAGTGGATTCCTGTTTATTTTGCCTGGCTCTAGAGAAGCTCAGTGCACACAAAATCAATATTATACTCTACTCAGAAGTCAGCTGCTAGTTTATGCAGTCTGTAGCATTCTGGTATGATGTGATGCCAGCTTCAAATTCCACTGGTAAATGAGCTGAATCATCCTGAACAAGTTTCCTGGGATGTAAGCACACATGGAAATATGAGTGGTCTAATCTACATTTGATGGATTTTACCTTAGGAAGCCCAAAATATTCTTCTCCACTTATGGACAAATCTAGGATTTCTATTTCATGAACCACATTATAACTTCTGTCTGGCCTGTAGCTAGCATCAAGCCCCACCAATACCCCTTTCTTCAGTCTCCCAATGTGATTTATGGATGCATACACTACATAAATCTTTTGTGAAGCCATGTCACCCTCATGTAAAGACAAAACCTGTCTTGACTAGTGAAAGTTTACCACCATGCTATGCCAGCAGCATGTGGCCTTCATTTCAGAAGATATTTGAATGTCTCCTACATTGCTGAAGATGTTGCGATACTTGAGGCAACTTCTGTTTATCACCGTTTGCAATCACATCAAGTGCTGGGCAAAAGGACTTAAAGGAGAAGCTTTATTCTCTTTATTTCCACAATCATTTGTCTCAAAGCTTCCCCCCCTCCCTCCAAAGCCATAGAGTTTTGCTGCATGGCACTCACAGAAGGCCACAAAGACCATTCAAACCTTGAAGCATCTTTCAACAACCTGGAGAAGGGAAAATTAATTGTGTTGACTCTACGAGATTACTGGGGTAAAGTGTGGGAATGCAAAGTGAAGGATGTGAGAATGGAGTGACGAAGAACAACAACAGGTGGATCCTGACCTTGGTTCCCACCAGCTGCTGGCTACCTTATCTCAGAAGGGATAGATAACGGACACCTTGTTAATGAAAATAACAAGGTGTGGTTTATGCTGATGCAGTGGGTTGTCCTTGACTAATTATGCTAATGTGTAGGTGTGTGCTCTACTGGCTGCGTGTATTTATATTCGGGCTGTAATGCAATAAACTCTCTCTGGCATAATTCACATTGAATCGTCTGGAGTCCTGTGTGGCAAGGCCTTGATCACACTGGTCTGCAGGCCACGGTTCCTGTGGCAAGCAATCATAACAGGCAGCACAGTCTGCAACAGTAAAGTAAATGAAAGTACTGAGATAAAGCAAAAGATTGCTGGGGATATCAAGAATAAATTAATTTGTATGCACTCCCTGGGTTTTTTTCCCCTGCACTCAGTGAAGCAAGAGCACGATGGCTGCTGAGTCCTTCACACTCCACCACCCTATCTCCTCACTAAGGAGTCAGGAGGGTCAAAGGGTCAACCCTGCCAGCTTCTCCAGAGCTTTACCACAGGCATCTCAGCAGAAAGGGGGCTGCTCTGTCCCTGTACACTGATGTTTTCCAAATAACAGCCATCCCTTTCTCTGCAGATGCTCTACCCAAATTAAACCCACGCTAGAACCCACGGAGGCTGGAAAATTCATTAATGGGTTTGAGCGAAATTGCCGTTTTATGGAATGCAATTTCACATATGGGTAACTACACTGGCTATGGAGTTCATGGTTGAAACAGTTTAAAGCACTTCTCAACCTAACACAAAAGATAAGCTCATTTTACGAGCTTCTCAGCTTCCTCTAGCCCATCTTAAGGACAAATATATAATGTGAGCAGCGGTCTTGTAAGTTAGATCATCAAGAGGAGAGCTGAAGACAGATTTATTGTTGTAAAAATACAGCCCTCTTCTGAGTGATGTGTAGTGTCCTGCCACTTCTGAAGCACAATCTGAGCATCAGAGAGCTTGCAGCTGACTTTCTAGATATCTTCTGCTATAGTGTGCTAATTTTTAAATATTTAATAGATACATTTTTGCTCTGGGGAGATGTTTCCCATCTCCAATTGTGGTGAAGCATGACTGGCAAGTAAGAAGTTATCTTCTCTCCAGAGAAAATAACACAATGCTGCTCCATTGCAAAACTCACAGCAATTACATGAATAATTTGCTAACCTCAAATTTGAGACCAGTTTTAGTGTGATACTAAAAACAATGTGTGTTATTGTGCTTTGGTTTATCAAAGGCCTTAACTTTCTCACTTTAAATCAGTGTCTGGTCCAATATGCCAGGTATACCCTCATCATAGGGAAATATGCTGTCTCTCTGAAATCCAGGTAAAGGACATCATCAGAAAACTTCCTGGCTTGGTGTGGTCCTCAGACTATTACTCATTACTGATCTTCCATGCAGGTGGAGGGGAAGCTGTGACTCAGTCCAAGACAAATCAAGAAACTTCAGGGCCTTGGGATGGATGGTGAGGGAATTTGGGGCACATATTTTTTCCTCTCTCTTTCCAGTTACAGGCAGTGCCGTTGAAAAGAATAGATGGGTGCAGTCTACTAATATATGGGTCCATGCCTGGTGTCACCACCAAAATTTGAGGGCTTTTTTGGCAATGGGATGGCCTACACTGGGCCAGGCTTACTGAGTTCTAATGGGAGACTCCTTTCTCAAAGTGGGAAGAGGATCTTTGTTCAAGAGATTTCAGAGCTGATCAACAGGGCTTTAAACTAGATGTGAAGGGGAGGTGAATAACAATATCAGGCTTGTCTGTGACACACCAGAACTAGAGGGATGAGATGTTAAGTAAGAGATTCATCCTGTTGTCCTGAGGCATGCTGGAGACGCTGCAGCACAAAGGTTTACAGAAATGAGCCAGAGGCTCCTGATCTAGTGAGAGCCAACCAGGAAACATCACTGAAATACCTTAATGGAATTAAGGGATGTTTCTCTAAGAACACAACACAGACAATGGCCCAGCTGATGTACCTCTATGAACACATGCAGCATGGAAAACAGACTGGAGGAGTTGGAAGCTACTGCACTGCTGGAAAGCTGTAGCCATTATTGAAACTTGGTGGGATGAATCCTATGACTGGAGTGTGGCTATCAATGGCTATGAGCTGTTCAGAAGCAACAGGAGAGGAAGCAGGGAATAAGGTGTTGACTCCTACATGTAAGAAATGGATAAGAGTGTGAAGAGATATCCCTAAAGAATAGTCAAGAGCAAGTCAAAAGCTTATGGGTAGGAGTTAGTGACCAAGGCACCAAAAGGAATCTGCAAGAAAGCTGAGGAGGGACTGTTTACAGGGGGCAGTGGTTTTAAAGTAGGTAAGGATAGACTTAGATTGGACATAGGAAGAAGTTCTTTACTATGAAGGTGGTAGAAGAGTGGAACAGGTTGCCCAGGTGGGTGATGGAGGCCCTATTCCTGGAGACACTGGGAACGTCCCTGGTTACAGCAGGGAAGTTGGGCTAGGTAGCCCTTAAAGATCTCTTCCAACCCAATAAGTTCTATGATTTTCTGATCCAATATCTGGGTTTCAATCATTCACTCGAGCCAAGATTTCTGCAAAAAGTATTTCTTGCTTGATTCACTTTATCACTTGTACACTGCTTTAGAAGATCCTATCACAAGCCATAGGCATGTTCAGTATTATTGAAATTACACTGCTAATATCCACATCAATTATGTTTTGAGATTTATGTTTAGTATATATATTAATGCAGTCTGGCTTTTCCCTTTTCACTTCTGCAAGCATAATTTATTGAGACATAAACAGTAATATTAAAGCTATCAAGTATAAACATCAATACTTGACAGCACTATGTAATTTAAGATTTAAATTCAGTTACTGTCCTTTCTGAATGCTCACATATTAACTGCAGCCTGCAGCTTGCCAGGAAATCTGAGCTTTGGAGGCAGCAGGCTGTCAAATAATACACTACTAACATCTTGAAATAAGCTTTTCAAAACAACTGGGGAATTGGCAGCACATGGTTGGGACATAAAAAAATGCACAGTTTCCTTTTATTATTTTTTTCCCACTAAGCACACTGTTTACATGCATCAGCCAGTTGCTATTAATTATACCTTTGGTGGTTTAGTGATTCCAGAGACATACAAGAAAATGGACTGGAAGGAACCTGACTAAATCACCTGCGCTGTCAATATCCCAAGTTGAGCTGCACTGGAACATTACTTAATGACTTGCTCATGTCTGACACCCTCTAGTGACAGGAATGCTACCCTCTATGCATAAATGATTCCTTTGCTGTCCAATCCACTACAAAGTTCTATCTTACTGCATAAAACCAGGAATAATTGCTAAGCAATGGTGTGTGGTTTGCAAAAGATACAATATATGTAATGAGGCTTGGGCAAACAAAAATTAGTTTGCTTTCAAATAGACATTTTTTGGTGAACCATATAAATACCTTTCTCAGTGTAGAAGCTTACAAAGGAGAGTTGCTTATTACACTGTCAAAATGCAACTAGCAGTGACTCTGAGATTGTCTAGAGGCTCAGTCACTAGTATAAGCTTTTTTATCTTACCTCATTACAGACACAGATAATGGTGTGCTAGTTTGAGCCTAGCTGGGATGTTTTGGTGAGAATTACATCATAGGCTGAGAAATGAAAACAATGGTGAGGTCTACTTCGCTCACAGTCTTGCTGAGATGTGTAGAAAGGAAAAGCAAAACAAAAGATAAGGTCACTTTGCTCTGCACTTTGCTTGGGCACTTCGCTCTGGGCTGTGCTCTCAGCTCTCTTTGCCTGCTGGGGAACTGGGGCTGCTGGCTGAACTCCATCTTGCTTTCTAACCTCATCCTCCATTTGCCTTGGCTGATTCACTTTGCTTCTTAATCCTCTTAGCCAAACCTCCATTATTCCTTGGGACTGGGGTAAGGTTGAGAGGGGTAAGGGTAAGGTGAGGGGGTGGTTGAGAGCCCCTCCTGGGGACTCAGGTTTCTGGGAGGGCTGTTGTGTTTCTGTATTACTTTTACTTTGTATATTTCTGTATATATCTGTATATACTGTAAATATCTGCTTGTACATTGTGCTAGCTGTAAATATAAGCTTCATTCAAATTTCCAGAGCTGGCCAAGTCTGGTCTGGGTGATTTCTAAAGTGTGGGGGGTGGGGAACACCCAAACCATCACAAATGGAAAGTGGAAGGACTTGTCTCCTGGAAGTGTCTTTCCCTCTCCTTTAGCTACAGAGGGGACATCAGTGACTTGGCCTGAATGTCTAACTTACATGAAGCTGCATAAGATGAACTCCAGCTTCAGTGTATGCAAAAGAACCAAAGATATTTGGTGGTTGTTCTTGTTACAGGAAACCTATATTTAGATTTTGGAATATCAGTGAACACACAGTGTTGGCTTCAATTTTGATCTCAAAACATGAGTGTTTCATTATTTCCATAGCTGTTCATACAATCAAGCAGCAGTGAAATACCACTGCATATTTTGAGACTTGCGTTGTGTCTTGTAAGCACATATGTTGTTAAGTGGGACTCTTCTACACTGATGCTCCCCCAAAGCAAACCTTGTCTCTGCTCAGATGAAGTGGTAGCATTATCAGAGTCTATGGCACAGTTGATTTGACTGAAGACACAGTGGAGAAAGTACCTTAAGATTAAGTAAACTGAGAAGAAAAACATGAAACTTATTTTGAAGGCAGAAGTTTTGTGTTGCTTTGCTTCAGGGAATCTCCTGAGGGAGACAAATGTTTGTACTTCCAAAACGGGCTAGTTTCTAGTACCACTAGAAAAAAGAGCTAAAGATCACACTTAGTACTGTCAAACACTTAACAACCTCTCAGTACTTTAAAGTCTAGACCTGGCTATGCTCTAAAACAATCACAATGGGCTTTTGAGCTCATAGCTCTTTCATCTTATATAACTCCTTTCCTTTTTCTGTTTGCCATTTTGTTTTGGTCAGGATATGTCAGTGTAGTCAAACGTGGATCTGAATAATCTGAGCAAATGAATGGCCCATGTAATGGAGAATCACGTACTGTTGCATCTGCCCTTACACGCACTCTCTTCTGCCACGCACAAAGATTTCTATCAAACCTTTCTATCAGAAAATCACATTGATGTTATTTATTTAAACACCCTTTGACAGAGTGAGGATGAAACAATTTGCACCAAAAAAAGAGATCTTCCAGCACTAGAGAAGTACCAGTACATGGTCAAGAACTTCCCATATCAGTCAAGCTGGAGTTGAAGATTCTTCAAATAAATCATATTGGCCCTAATCAGAGATCCTTGTGTCCCAGGTGAAATCTCAGCTAACTCAAGAGAGATGTTGAGGTGCTGCAACGTGTCCAGAGAAGGGCAACAAAGCTGGTGAAGGGCCTGGAACACAAACCCTATGAGGAGAGGCTGAGGGAGCTGGGGGTGTTCAGCCTGGAGAAGAGGAGGCTCAGGAGTGACCTCATTGCTGTCTACAACTACCTGAAGGGAGGCTGTAGTCAGGTGGACTTGGTTTCTTCTGCCAGTCAAACAGCAATAGAACAAGGGGACACAGCCTCAAGATGTGCCAGGGTAGGTCTAGGCTGGATGTTAGGAGGAAGTTGTTGGCAGAGAGAGTGATTGGCATTGGAATGGGCTGCCCAGGGAGGTGGTGGAGTCACCGTCCCTGGGGGTGTTCAGGAAAAGACTGGATGAGGCACTTAGTGCCATGGTTTAGTTGACTGGATAGGGCTGGGTGATAGGTTGGACTGGATGATCTTGGAAAGGCTGTAGAGAATGGAGGTATGGCCAAAGAGGACAGGTACCTGAAAAATTTCTATCAAAAATGCCCTGTTGACAACACAAATGAAGAAATGTATTTGTGGGTGTCCAGCAGTTCCATGAATTCCATTTTAGAAACATTTGTAAGATCAGTTGTGTTTTTTTCCCCACTTACTTATAATTAGTATTTCCTAGTCAGTGTGGAACACACTAATATTTGAAGACTTTACTTTCATAGAACAGAATCATATGCACTGGATGGTGGAAGGGACCTTTAAAAGTCATCTAGTCTAACCCCTCTGCAATAAGCAGGGACATCCTCAGTGTTGCTCAGAGCCCCATCAAGCCTCACCTTATATGCTTCCAGAAATGAGGCCTCCATCACTCCCCTGGGCAACCTGTTCCACTGTTCTACCACCCTCACAGTAAAGAGCTTCTTCCTAACATCCAATCTAAATCTACCCTTACATAGTTTAAAACCATTGCCCCTTGTCTTTTTGTCTTTCAAGCTTCTAAAAAGCAGCTGTCAACAGACTGATCAGACTAACCCTGACCTCCTTTGAATGAATTCTAGAATTTACTGGTACTCATCGATTTTAGCCAGGGTAACCAAACTAAAGTAAGTGTGACACAAACCATGAAGGGAGCTATTCACATGCCAACAAGAGGCAGCTCTGTTCAGGACAGTTGTTTATTGTGGAAAAGGCAGGATCAAATAAAACTGGCAGCAAACAACAACAAAAAAGCAGAGCAGCAGTCCCTGCTGTTAGGAAGTGTATCAATTTTAAAGTATCATCAGTGGCACATGGAGAGTTATTTAAAAGTAAATAAAGAATCTCTTTGATTTGTATTCTCCTTATCAAAACCTGAGTAATAGTTGAGGTTTTTTCCAGCAGCTGTTCAGATGACACAGCCATTATCGTCTTAGCCCTTGTTCTCACCCACCCATACGTCTTCATTTCACCCATTGGTTGGAAAGGCAGGTTCTGCTTTCCTTTGAAGCTGCTGGAAATGAGAATAACAACATGGTGCTTCTACTTAGCCCTGTTTGCTGTCAAGTTTCAAACTTCTTCACAGAAGACATCAGCATAATTGCCTACATTTTACTGTTGTGGGAGACCAGAGCTCAGCAAACAAGAAGCTGTTTTAAGTACACTCAGTGAGCTGGCAGGAAAAGCAAGAGGAACTCAGCATCTTCACCTACAGGTAGTGATGATTCTCTGCATTGCCTCAGGAAGGGTTCATTTCTTTGCCAAGATACTCCATGTGCTCCCCTGCCCATCACCAAGGGGACCTCCTTCAGAGATTCAGGCTCGATTTTCTCACACATGACAGGTGTCCCATTTGCTTTGCTGCCAGCATTACTCCCTGGCCACAATAGCTTTATCCCTAACTATATTTCACCCTACTGAGGTGTCTATCAACAGAAACCATGCTCCCTGTTACACCCATTCTGGTAAATTAACCTAGCCAGGCTCTTCTAGTATCCCTTCATATATTATACTCTCCCTTTTCCTAACCATCTTAATAGCCCTTGTCAATCATGCGTTCTACTTTAAAGCAATTGTTTCTGAACCTGGGTGACCAAACTATGCTCCATCTGCCAGCAGCACATGTGTACACCCCCCTACTCTGCAGGATATAATTCACCTAATCCATCTTGGGTTTCCAGGGTCTACCTTTTCTGTCATATTGGCAGTTTGTGTACAATGTTATGTGTCTTTATCTTGTTTTTATCTCTTTCTCTGCTATGCTGGCAGAGGGGCTTTAATTGTAGGAATCTGCTGACAGCAAGTGCTCTTGTAATTCATGTGTCTGTATGTGCAGTTGCACTTAAGTACTGTGAAACTAACCCAGTTTCCAATGCTCTGTCCTCAAATTCCACCTGTAAAATATTTTAAATGCTCCATCTACACCTAAGATATATCATTAGCAAGTCAGATTAGTACAGTCCTCCTTTTGTGTGTGTGTGTGTGTGTGTGTGAAATAAACCACAACTCTTCCAAGATATTCCTTGAAGGGATCACAGAATGTTAGAGATTGGAAGAGACCTCCAGAAATTGAGTCCACCCCCCCTGCCAAAAGAAGGATCCCCTAGGGTAGCTCACATGCATCCAGGTGGGTTTGGAAAATCTTTAGAGAAGGAAACTCCATGACCTCGCTGGACAGCCTGTTCCAGGGCTCTGGCATCCTCACCCTAAAGAAGTTTCTCCTCATGTTGAGGTGAAACCTTCTATTTTTCAGATTATATCCATTGTTCCTTGTCTTATTGCTGTGCACCACTGAAAAGAGATTGGCCCCATCCACTTGACACCCACTCCTCAGATATTTATAGACATTGATCAGATCCCCTCCCAGCCTTCTCTTCTCCAGACTAAACAGCCCCAGGGCTCTCAGTCTCTCTTCACAGGGGAGATGCTCAAATGCCCCAGTCATTCTTGTGGGTCTCCACTGGACTATCTCCAACAGGTCCTTGTCTCTCTTGAATGGAGGAGCCCAAAACTGGACACAATACTCCAGGTGTGGTCTCACCAGGGCATTGTAGAGGGGGGTGGAAAACCTCCCTAGACCTGCTGGCCACACTTTTCTTGATGCATCCCAGGATACCACTGGCCCTCTTGGCCACAAAGGCACATTGTTGGCCCATGCAGAACTTGCTATCTTCAAAGTCTTTCTCCATGGAGCTGCTCTGCAGTGGGGCAACTCCTAACCTGTTCCAGCATCTGCTGTTATTCCTTCCCAGGTGCAGGACCTTGCACTTGTCCTATTGAAGTTCATGAAGTTTGCCTTCACCCAGCTCTCCAGTCTCTCCAGATCTTGTTGGATGGCAGCACAACCCTACAGGGTGTCAGCCACACACACCACACACACACACACCAGGTTTGCATCATCATCATACTTGTGTGGGTACATTCATCATTTCTTCCAGCCCAAGACATCTTGCTATTTCTTTGCTCTCATAGGGAAAACAGTGATGTTATCCATCATTAAGGAGTCATGGCCGTGTGCAGGCTTGTGTGTGAGAGAGAGGGGCAAATGAAGCAGAACCTGGAATATCTTTTTTTGCACTGATAATCACCTGGAACTGATGGACAAACATTCACAGTGTGAAACAATAGGAAAAGCTAAAGCTAACCATGCCACTGGGAGGGCAAGGTAGAAAAGTGCTGTGACCACAATGCAGGCTTACTGCAGCAGTGCCAGGCAGGGTTACTACTAGCAGAGGACATTAGTAATTTAGACACAAAGCAAGAGAGGAAAACACCCCAAATTACATGTGTAAGAAATTGGGGAAAGCCAGAATGGCTTTTGCAAGGTGTGGTGGTTTGACATGGTGCCTTTAAAACAACCAGAAAGTTACAGGCCTCCAGAAGGACCAGAGTGGTGGATAGGAAATTGCAGTCTTTTGTTATTTCATTCCCAGAATGCCTGTGTCTCTGTTTAAAAAGGCATTCCTGATTGTTCTTTCTCTTTTCCCCTTCATTGTGCTTTCTGGCAGGAGCTCTTATTTGATAACAGTATCTCAGACTTGTTTGGCCTGACTTGTTTTTCCTGCAAATCTGTACTAGATCATGGTCCTTCTCTGGCAGGGGGGTTGGATTCAATGATCTCCAGAGGTCCCTTCCAACCCTTAACATCCTGTGATCCTGTGTATTTTGGCCTGGTTAGGCCTAATGCCAGGCAGAGTGGGCAGGGGCAGAAAAAGAGCACTGGGGGTTTGATGTGGTTTTGGTGGAGGTCAGGAGAAGGTCTTTGGCCTGATGGGGTTCTGTGTTAAACCCAGTCTATGGATTTGTGTATATTTTATATGTTTTGCACTGCTTTGCACTGTAGTTTGTAGTTATTAATAGCACCTTCCATGTAACCTTCCAATACATTCTGTATGTCTATCCAATCCTGCATGGAGTTCTTCTTTAACTGTTTTTAAAAGTTAGTAAAGTAAAAAGTAGTTACCCACGTGGATGTGTTCCTGTGTGAGCTGGTGTAGGAGGTGTGCAAAAAAAGACAGGATGAGGCACTTGGTGCCATGGTCTAGTCAGTTGGGCAGGGCTGGGAGATAGGTTGGACTGGATGAGCTTGGAGATCTCTTCCAATCTGGTTGATTCTATGATTCTGTCCTGCTCTGGGGGATTTGGAATGGATGATCTTTTGAGGTCACTTCCAGCCCCTGACATTCTGTGATTCTGTGCAAAAGACTTAAAGAGCCCATCAAACTCTTTAAACCTATGACACAAAGGATAGTACTGACTCACATATCACACAGTTCTCAGAAGAGGCAAGGAGCAGAAAATATTACACCTGATAATAGTCTGCTTGACTGCTAGAAAAAAATGATGTGAAACCCTCTATCAAAGAGACCTACAAAGCCTAAATATTTGTGATAGAAATGGCCATGATCAATTAGTAGCTACTTTTAAAAAAAGGGTTAGGGTTAGGGTTAGGGTTAGGGNAAGGAAAGGAAAGGAAAGGAAAGGAAAGGAAAGGAAAGGAAAGGAAAGGAAAGGAAAGGAAAGGAAGGAAAGGAAAGGGGAAAAAATAAGAAAAATAAGAAGAAAAAGAGAAAAAGAAAAAGATAAAAAGAAAAAGAAAATGAGAAAGAGAAAGAGAAAAAGAAAGAAAGAAAAAGACCATTGAGAATCATTTGATTCTTCACAGTATAATGCCACTACTCCTGGTGCTACTAATGGGCTGGAGCTGCACCCAGTGCTTCTCAACAATATACAAAAATGCTGTAGGAAAGAGATAAGAAAGGCACTGATAACATTAGATGAAACAAAATTATTCAGAGGAGACTAATGTAAAGTTGACCATTAGGCATTTCAAGAGATCATAAGTTTTCCATATTAGTAGCTGAAGTGTGATGCTGTTACTGCATCATAAATATGCCTGCAGTGCAGATAGATGTGTATACATATGTGCATGCATGTACAGGCTATTTTATAAAGGTAAATGGTGACATTTAAGAAAAACAGTTAGTATACTGCAAGATTTCTTTGAATGCATGATATTCAGTGCTCTGAAACTATCCAAGAAACAAAGAACGTTAAGAATTATTAGTAAAGGAGCAAAGAAAAAAAATATTATAAAGCTATAGTGCTTTGTATTATTACTGCATATTATGTGTGGCCAGCAGGGCCAGGGAGGGGATTCTGCCCCTTTACTCTGCTCTCCTCAGACCCCACCTGGAGTACTGTGTGCAGTTCTGGAGCCCCCAACACAAGAAGGACATGGAACTGCTGGAGTGAGTCCAGAGGAGAGCCACGAAGATGATCAGAGGGCTGGAGCACCTCTGCTATGAGGACAGGCTGAGAGAGTTGGGGCTCTTCAGCCTGGAGAAGAGAAGGCTTCGAGGAGACCTTATAGTGGCTTTCCAGTATCTGAAGGGAGCCTACAGGAAGGCTGGGGAGAGACTATTTACAAGGTCTGGTAATGTCAGGATGAGGGGGAATGGGTTTAAACTGGCAGAGGGGAGATTTAGACTGGATGTTAGAAGGAAACTCTTTACAGTGAGGGGTGGTAAGACACTGGAACAGGTTGCCCAGGGAGGTTGTGGATGCTTCTTCCCTGGAGGCGTTTAATGCCAGGCTGGATGAGGCCTTGAGCAACCTGCTCTAGTGGGAGGTGTCCCTGCCTATGGCAGGAGGTTGGAGCTGGCTGATCCTTGAGGTCCCTTCCAACCTAAACCATTCTATGATTCTATGATTATGTATTTATTACTCACTTCACTCTGTTTCAGAATGATGTACTGGAATTGAGATAGAGAAGACTGAACTTACGGAACACTTTTGGTACAAGGCGAGTGGATATACTGGGTAGCAGATAATAGATACTGATAGACTAGATAGCAGATGACACATAAGGCATGTGACTGGGGCAGATATAATGAATAGGAAACAATTTATTCACTGTTTCTCACAACACAACAGCAAGTAGACCGATAATGAAATTAACAACCAGCAGCCTGAAAGCAGAGGAGGGGGGAAATAAAATCTTTCCACACAAAGCCAGGGAATTAGTTCTCACAGGATGCTGTGGAAGCTAGGGCATGAATATGCTCCCAAGTATCTGTGGGAGTTGCTGAATGCAAGGCAACTGGCACCTCTGACCTAGAAATATCCAGCTCAGGTCAGAAAACACCTCAGTGAGCATTTCCCAGACTTCCCAGTATGTGCTGGAAGGAAAATCTCTGCATATCTCTTCTCTGAAAATCTCTTTCTGACCAATGTTAAAGCCAGAAGAAAACCTTGCTGGGACACGACTACATTTGCAGTTCTGGCACAGTAGAATGAGTTTACATTATACAAAGTTTTGAAACGTCTCTAATGTGTTTCCATAGCTCAGCATTGTCTCTCAGAGAGGAAAAGAGAAAATGCATTGCCTCTGTGTTCCTGTCCTGTGACTGAGGTCTTTTCCTTACAAAATGCTGGTTGTTGACATTGCTACTTTGTTACCGGTAACCCCAGTTTATCTGCAGGAGTAATTCCTTTGGTCCATGAACGCAGAAGTCTGCCCTTTATCCCCATTTATTAAAACACACAAACAAACAACACTCACTCAGGGCTACTCTGTAAAAATCAGGTCCTCAGATGAAATAAATTACTGTAACATGATTGGCTTCAGTGGGGCTATGGCATAGTGGAGCTATGGCAATTTGCAGCAGCCGAATATTGCTCTGCTAGTGTGATTCAGGTTACTGAGAATGTGAAATGTTGCAATATTGGTTCAGAGAAGTCTGCTTGATTTTATTTTTTCTGAATTAATTTGCTCTCAAAACCATTAAACATGTTAGGGAAATAGTTCTAGGAGCCAAAAATGTAGTCTAAAGTCCAAACTTACCAATGCATTTAGGTATTCTCAGGCATTCTTTGGCTGTTTACCCTCACGGTGTAGGATGGCATCAACTGCCTATTTAGCAGATGACATTAATACAGCTATGTTTAAATGCAGTGCTAAATACTACTTCTGTTAATCTTTGGCGATGATACTATTGCAGTAGTACTCATGGCGAGTGTTCTCCAGCAGAGCTATGGACACAGCCTGCCTTGAGATCTCAGAATTTATAGAGACAACACAAGGAGTGTACACAAAAGCTCTTTCAGACTAAGCTTGCCCTGCCACCCTTCTTCCTCTTCCATCATATTGTGCTAGTTTGAGCCTAGCTAGCATGTTTTGGTGAGAAGAACTAGATGATAGGCTGTAAAATGAAAACAATGGTGAGGTCTACTTCCCTCACAGGCTTGCTGGGATGTGTAAAGAAGAAAGGCAAAACAAAGATTACAGCACTTGCTTCTTCTTTTCGCTGGGGAGCTTTGCCTGCTGGGGAGAAGCTGAGGCTGCTGGCTGGACTCCATCTTGCTTTCTAACCTCACCCTCCTTTGCTTGGCTGCTTCACCTTGCTTTTTAACCCTTTTGGCCGAACCTCCATTCTTCCTTAGGACTGGGGTAAGGTTGAGAGGGGTAGGGGGAAGGTGAGGGGTGGTTGAGAGCCCCTCCTGGGGACTCAGGTTTCTGGGAGGGGAATTGTGTTTGTATTACCTTTTTTACCTTGTATATTTCTGTCTATAACTGTATATACTGTAAATATCTGCTTGTACATTGTGCTAGCTGTAAATATAAGCTTCATTCAAATTTCCAGAGCCGACTGAGTCTAGTCTGGGTGATTTCTAAAAGTGTGGGGGGGCGGGGGACACCCAAACCATCACACATATAATGGCTTGTTTTCTCCAGTTACCTCAGTAAAAAAGGTTCTTGAGAAGGACTGGGAAGGAGTGGATGACCTTGTGATTCAGTTTTCGTCATCCAACCCATTCATAAAGTCAAGGTTGAAGAAAATATAAAGTCTGTATTCAGATTGTCTGCAATAAATGTGTAATTTACTCATTGTAGCTCTTTCTCTCCAGTGAATGTGAAGCCTGGCAGTAATACTGACACCACGATTTGCTCCTTTCTCTCTTAAACTTCAATGTCTTCATAGCAGCAGCACCTGATTTATGTGTCTCAAGCCTTTTGCCTACAAATATACTACAGACAGTATTGGATAAAGGAAGCACACATGCAGTCAAATCCAGCGAGGAAGAAGACAGAGAACACAATGTGGGAGGTAAGACAGCTTACTTATAAGAGTGTTAATGAAGAAGGTGATAACTTTAGGCCCAAGGCTCCTGTGGGCATGGAAATCCACTTCTAAAGGCAGGAGCAGAAAAGCTGCTGTTGATAGCTACTTTCTGTAAGTAATAATTTGGGTCAAGGTGAAAAACAGACAAGGAGATTTGTGCTACTTAAGAAATGAGTCAAGAAAGGCTCAGATGAGAGCTTGAGGTAGCATTAAAAAGTTAGATGCCTATAACATCATAAAATAAATTACCTTAAAAGAAAACACCCTGAGAGAAAATGATAAAGCTCTCATATAAATGGTGCCAAGGAGCAGACACGGCCTAGTGTAAGGGAGGAGGATCACAGAATCATAAAATCATGGAGTGATAGGGAGTGGAAGAGATCTCTGAAGATCAATTAATCCAACCACCCTGCCAAAGTAGGATCACTTGGGGCAGGCCACACAGGAAAGCATTCAGATGGGTTTTGAATGTCCCCTGAGAAGGAGACTACAAAATCTCTCTGGACAGCCTCCCCAGGGCTCTGTTACCCTTTCAGTGAAGAACATTTTCCTCATGTTGAGGTGGAACTCAGAATAGAATCACAGAATCATAGAATGGTTTAGATTGGAAGGGACCTCAAAGATCATCCAGTTCCAACCCCCCACCATAACCAGGGACACCTCCTACTAGAACAGGTCACTCAAGGCCTCATCCAGCCTGGCCTTGAACATCTCCAGGGAGGGAGCATCCACAACCTCCCTGGGCAACCTGTGCCAGTGTCTCACCACCCTCACCATAAAGAACCCATAAAGAACTAGTTTGAATCTCTCCTCTGCCAGTTTAACTTCCTGTGTTCCAGAATCTTGGGGTCATTTTGTTAGGTGCTGGTGACAAAGAGGAGTCAGCAGCCCTGGCTGAGCAGCCACCAGCCCTGGCAGAGAAGCCACTTTCTCCTGACTAGAGGAAAGCAAAGTCAGGAGCAAGGGGACAGTTAAGCCACTGGAGCCTGAAGGTGCTGCCCACCCCACTGGCATGGGTCCAGGATACACAAGGACAGACCAGCAGCCTGAAATAGCCACAGTATTTCCTGTGCTTTAAAGTTTGCTTAAAGAAAGCTAATTTATTCCGTCAGCTCAGTAATCACCTTGTTGTTTAAGCACAGGATAAGTCCTCAGCCAAAAGATTACAGGAAAGATCTGGATGTGCTGGAGCGTGTCCAAAGAAGGGCCACGAGGATGATCAGAGGGTTGGAGCTCCTCTCCTATGGAGACAAACTGAGAGAGTTGGGGCTGTTCAGTCTGGAGAGGAGAGAGCTCCAAGGAGAGCTTGTTGTGGCGTTTCAATGTCTGAAAGGGGCCTACAAAAGATGGTGGGGGACTTTTTAGGGTGTCAGGTAGTGATAGGACTAGAGGGAATGGAGCAAAACTAGAAGTGGGTAGATCAAGATTGGATGTTAAGAAGTTCTTCACCATGAGAGTGATGAGACACTGGAACAGGCTGCCCAGAGAGGTGGTGGAAGCCTCATCCCTAGAGGTCTTTAAGGCCAGGCTGGATGTGGCTCTGAGCAACCTGATCAAGTGTGAGGTGTCCCTGTCCATGGCAGGGGGTGGTGGTACTGGCTGATCTTTGAGATCACTTCCAACCCTGGCAAGTCTGTGATGTGTTTTCAGCCATAGGTCTCCCATGTGATTTTGGATGTGTCATTTCTCCTTTCTCCCAGTTTTCCATCTATGAAGTGCTAGTCATATTTTGTTTCTCACTTGTTTGGGGTTTAAGTGCCTGATTGTAAATTTGCTGGGGAAAGGATATCCTTTCTTCATGTGTATACGAACATGTGGATGAATATTTTCATAACAGAGTCCAGTTTTCAGCTAAGCCTCTAGAAATTACAGTAAAACAAGGCTCTGTTTATCAATAAAGTATGATTGTAAATTGTAGGCCTGAATGACATGAAAATTGTTAGTCTGTCAACAGTAAAAGAAGGAAACAATAGATCTGAAAAATAGGAAAATCGAGGATATTTTGGAGATAAATGTTTTGGAGTGTTGCCTTCTCTTTACCTACATGTACTTTTGAGTCTTGCCAGGTCCTCAAAGAGGAGAGCCTGAGGGAGCCGGAGCTCTTTAGCTTGCAGAAGAGAGGACTGAGAGGTGACCTCACTCATGTTTATAAATATGTAAAGGGTGAGTGCCAGGAGGATGGAGCCAGGCTCTGCTCAGTGATGCCCAATGACAGGACAAGGGGCAATGGGTGGGAGTTGAAGCATAGGAAGTTTCATTTAAATATGAGGAGGAATTTTTTCACTGTGAGTGTGACAGAACATTGGAACAGACTACCCAGGGTGTTGTGGGGGTCTCCCTCTCCGGAGATATTCAAGACCTGCCTGGATGTGTTCCTGCGTGATCTGGTATAGGTGATCCTGCTATGGTATAGGTGATCCTGCCCTGAAGGGGGCTTGGACTGGATGATCTTTCGAGGTCCCTTCCAGCCTCTGACATTCTGTGATTCTGTGATATCTGTGATTTTTGAGAATGCAAGTCACAACCATAAGCAGTCTGCATTTGTTAGCATTATCAGGAGCCACATGAACCTTTTTAGCTCTTTCCTGCTCGCAGTATTTGTAACTGGCATCTACACTTACTAGTACCACAAGCAAATGAGAGAGGGGAGCACTTTTTCTTCCCTCTCTATGTATTTATCTTGCCTGTTTGGCAACATTTGGAAAAAGACCAAAGCCAATTTAAGTCAATACTCAGTTTCATTTGTTCCCTTTATAGCCCATTTCCCCTCTTGGTTTGCGTGGGTATTTCCAACAGCAGTGGAGAAGAGAAAATATTTCAAAGCAAAGCAAAATGTGGTTATATAACAGCAAACAAAGGTTTCAAAAGGGAAAATGTGATTCCTGAAAAATAATTTAAAGAATGTATCTTTACACAGACTGCTACACACGCTAATATAATTACAGAAGTACAAATCCTCCACACGCAGAGTAAATGCAATAATATCAGTGCTTCTATGAGCATAGCTTATTTTATTGCAGAAAGAGGATAAAGCTGTAATGGTACCTGCATGCACCTTACATCCATGGTGCTTTACAAGTGTTTTGGTATAAGCATTTGCACTCCTGGCACACATACAGTGAGGTACATGTGCATGTATATGTACATGCACAGACCAGCACAAAAACTGGGTGTAGAATCACAGAATGTCAGGGGCTGTCCTTGTCCTGTCATCAGGCAGCACAGAGCAGAGCCTGGCTCCGTCCTCCTGGAACTCACCCTTTACATATTTACAAACATCAATGAGGTCACCTCTCAGTCTCCTCCTCTCCAAGCTAAAGAGCCCCAGCTCCCTCAGGCTCTCCTGGTAAGATGGATGTTCTATTCTCTTAATCATCTTTGTGGTTCTGTGATGGAGTCTCTCAAGCAGGTCTATGTCCCTCTTGAACTGGGGGACCCAGATCTGGACCCAGAATGGTGCTATCCTTTTTTCCCTCCCTTTATTTTAAGGTCCCTTCTACTCTGTACTCTTTGAAATTATCATAAGGCTGTGGCGTGGCCAGCCCACTAACTGGAGAGACATTTGGTTCTGGTCATAAGCTGCTTATTAGTGCTTTAACTCATAAAGTGTGCTCTCTGCTTCTTTGTGAACAGCTGTTGAGAGTGAGGACCTCATTGCTATCTACAACTACCTGAAGGGAGGCTGTAACCAGGGGGGGGTTGGTCTCTTCTGCCAGACAACCAGCAACAGAACAAGGGGGCACAGTCTCAAGTTGTGCCGGGGGAAGTATAGGCTGGATGTTAGGAGGAAGTTCTTCACAGAGAGAGTGATTGGCATTGGAATGGGCTGCCCAGGGAGGTGGTGGAGTCACTGTCCCTGGGGGTGTTCAAGAAAAGACTGGATGGGGCACTTGGTGCCATGGTCTAGTTGACTGGATAGGCCTGGGTGCTAGGTTGGACTGGATGATCTTGGAGGTCTCTTCCAACCTGATTGATTCTATGATTCTATGATTCCATGATTCTATACAACAGAGTGCTACAAAAAGTCAATGCAGCCTACCCAGCATGGGGGGGGGGGAGATAATACTGAAATTAAATAAAATAGTTGATTTTGAAGCACTTGCTGAATTCAGCTAGTGGAGGTGTGAATCTTCTTAATGGCTCACTGGTTGCTATGGGAACCAGGGCTTTCCCCTCTCCCCCGGGGGTTTTGCCTTCCACTTTGCTGAGTGCGCTGTGACTCCATGTCAGCCTTTGAGCTGGTTGAGACAGCACCATAGCCTTTCATTGCGACACGTGTACAGCCGCCTACCAAGAATGAAAAGGCTGATTTTCCTCTTTGTGGCAAGAAGGGTGTCAGATAACACAGTTAACTGATTGTAACAGATGATTTGTTCCATTTGGGTTTATTGGCTTCTTTGCTCTTTCCTTCTTTTCTTCTGAGTATTGAGGATCTTAAACCTGTTTCAGGTTTTGATGTCTTTAAAAAAAAATACAAGGTTGGAAAGCAATTGGCAGTGCAATTAGTAATGTTAAATCAGCGTGAATTCAAATCATTTAACTTGCTTCTTAGCAGCTGATACCAAGAATACAAATTAGAAGGTGGTATTAAAATTGAACTACTGAAACTGGAAAATTTCAAAACAAAAGACTCTGGATTTCAGGCAGAGAAGAACATAGACTGCTTTCAACACGTCGAGGAATGAAAAGAGAGGGCCAGAACACGAGTTTAATGAGCACATGTTTGCTTTCCTTTCAAGAGACTGGCAGCTCTACAGTGTGTGACTGTGAGAATGGTTGCAGTGGCACAGTGAGCACTCTCACACTTTCTTCCCTTGGTTCTCAGCAATGCTCAGCTCACTGCTCAGCAGAGAAGATGAAGAGTACAATAACTGCTGTGTCATGGACCATTCTTCCTCACCTCTCCCTCCTGCTGAAAAAGGAGGATTATACATACCAAATATCCCTGGATGTCATTGAGGAAGGGTTGTGCTGCCTTTTGCTGGCCTGTTGTTCCAGAAAAAGAACGCTGGAGCCATTTAGTCCTGCCCCAGGCACGTTGCTTCCTACATCTGACAGCAAAGGGGTGCCACAGCAGTGGATTTCTAACACCTCTTATTGTTCCGAATTAAACAATGTCATAGCTGAAGGGTGAGTAAAACATACTGATTCCTCTGAGCACTGCAATCATGCACTGATGTATTTCATACACAGTACCTCCCAGCCATGGTCACTTTGCTTAAAGTTTTAGAGCTTCTTTCTGTCTATTTGTCTCCTGGCAGGAATGCACATGATCAAATTTCCCACTTCACACTTAGGATCTTCCAACTTGGAAGGTAATTGTTTTCCACTAGCATTTTTGGATTCAAGTTTTCCTTCTATCTTTAATTTTGCTTTGAATACTCTTTCATAGGAAGGCTGAACCAGATCAAATATTTTGTTCTGAATCTGATGGGTTCATTCTGATCCCAAGGACTCCTAAGGCCTCCTATGGCCTCCCAAATTTAGGCAAGTGCAGATGGAATACTTCCTTCACATCTCCCTATCTCCATCATGAATTTTGCACTCCTTGCCAACCTATCAGTGACTTAGCTGTTGAAAGCAGCCTCAAGACAAAGAGGAAAGGGGATGTGATGGGACTGGGGGCTTTATGGCCAGAACCTGCACCATGATGACCAGTCTGGTGCTGTGCCCTAAAAGGGCCCAATTCATGGACTATGTTAGAGAATCACAGAAACATTCCCATTGGAAAAGACCCCCAGGATCTCCAAGTCCAACCAATATCCCTGCTCTACAAGGTACACTCTAAACCATATCTCTAAGCAGCACATCCAAATGACTTTTAAACACATCCAGGGTGTTGGGTTAATTCAGAGTGTCACTGACAGATATTATGCCTTCTTGGCAGTTTGAGTGCTGTTTACCAATATCTGAAGTAAAATAATAACCAAGACTAAACTGCTTATTGTCCTTTCATGTGAGCTGCCAGATGTGTAGCAGTGAGACTTGTCAGCAAAAGCAGTTTCAAGGCCAAAGTCACTAACCTGTTGGAATAACGTCCTGACAGAGCGTGCCTTTGGACCACCATGGTAGCCAGAATATGTAGTTGTGACTTCTCAAATATCTTAACAATCTCTCCTAGATGACCTTGCTGTGAATGGGTGCTAGGGCCCTTTGTCTGGCCCAGTTTCCTTCGCTTGTCCCATCTGCTTTCTCGTGATGCCAAATAAGCAACACACATACCAGGTGGCTCAGATCCTTCCTAAAAGGCTCTGAAGTCACCTGCCATAAAGCCACAGAGCATCTATGAGCAGTTTGAATCCAGGTCCAGCCATCAGGAAACAGATTTAAGAAGCTTTTTCAGCTTCATAGCACACCACTTCCCAGGAAGCTCAGGAGTAAGGCAAATGTAACCTAGGACATCCTGCTGCTTTTCTGTTGCTCTTTACAAAATTGGAGATGGTTGTGCCTGAGGTCCCAAAAGTCTTTCCTCCAAGGCAGCAGTGAAGAACTCAGCAGAGACTTTCATCTCATACTTTTTCCTACAGATTGTACAGTCTCCACAAATACTCCTACATATGAAGGCTACATTTTAGACTTGCACACATCAGAATGAATTTTAGAGCCAAACTTAACAGCTGTGATTCCACTGCTAACTCCCATCTGCACCCCAACCTCAGTTTGTCTCCAGTGTAGCCATATCACAGCGAAGTATGCGCAGGGAGCACGCACCATGATGCTGCTGGGGAGGTGCACCGTGAAGAAGCAAATTTCTCTTCCATTGTTTGGTTGTACATGGCAGACCATGGAGGAGCTTTTCTATATAATACTCTGAATGAAGAAGTCATTGGAGAGGGGCTTCTTTTTCAGTTTAATTTGGTTTTAATTCTTCACAAATTTCCACTAAGGAATGCTAATGTCACAATGGAGAACTAATCACTCTGGTGTACCACACAAAGTCAAACCTTTCCATCCGACCTGGGAGATAATTTCTCCAAACACTATCACCATAGACAAAAGGAATTATAATTAATTCATGCAGTGAGAATATAATTAGCATTCCTAGAAAAGAACTGACTGCTGATGTACTTACCTCCTTATGAAAAGATTTTTCTTGGGAGTGATAGAAATAAACTAAGAGGCCTGAAAAAATCTCTTTTTATTAGTCTCATGTGTAGGACAATCACATTTACCACTTGCCAGACAGCCTTTTGGAAGTATAATATATTGAAAGTTGAGCATCAAGTAAAAATACAAAGTTGGCTATCACAGAAATTGTATGCCTCAGTATTAACAGCTGAAGAACAATCAGTCCTATCCATCTTGTATATCTATGCAGTCAAGTTCAAATTGATTCTTGGACTGATTTATAGATATGATATCAAAAAAGCTTGATAGCTGTTGCAGGGACACACTCACATGTACCAACTACAATGTCACCAGCTTAGCTTGTATTATTTTTTCTCCAGCGCTCACACTGTTTAGTAGAGGTAGTTCTAGTGGTCACTTATTCTGCCCTTGAAATGTTTCAGGAATAACTGTTTGGGTGAAGACAGACAAAAAGAGAGGTGACAAAGAGCAAACTGTGAAGACTTCTAGTAATGAAGGGCATTAATTTACAGTCCATATATCTCTGATTTTGAAAATCAACAGCAGTAAAAAACTACAAAGCTTAAAGACCATAACACAAGAAAAGAATTCATGCTTTATTGTCACACACTTCCATCAACCTAATAGAACAACAGGATGAAGTGGACTCAGGTGAACCATGGTTCAACAAGACCAAGAGGAGAGTCCTGCTTCTTGGTCAGAACAATCCTCATTATCAGTACAGGTTGGGGGATGAGGAAAACAGCCCTGCAGGAAAGGACTTGGGATTTATGGTAGGGAAAAAGTTGGACATGATCCAACAGTGTGTACTTGTAGCCCGGAAGGCAAATGGCATCCTGGGCTGCATCAAAAGATGCATTGCCAGCAGATCCAGAGAGAAGATTCTGTCATTTTCCTGTCCTCTGGTGAGAGCTCACCTGGAGTACTGCATCCAGCTCTGGAGCCCTTAATACATGAAGGAATGAACCTGATGGAGCAGGTCTAGAGAAGGGCCACAAAGACAATCAGGGGCTGGAACACCTCTCCGACGAGGACAGACTGAGGTTAACTAGAGTTATTCAGTTTAGAGAAGAGAGGGCTCCAGGGAAACAGATGTGTCCAGAGAAGGGCAACAAGGCTGGTGAGAGGCCTCGAGCACAAGCCCTATGAGGAGTGGCTGAGGGAGCTGGGATTGTTTAGCCTGGAGAAGAGGAGGCTCAGGGGAGACCTTATTGCTGTCTACAACTACCTGAGGGGTGGCTGTAGCCAGGAAGAGGTTGCTCTCTTCTCTCAGGCAGCCAGCACCAGAACAAGAGGACACAGCCTCAAGCTATGCCAGGGGAAATTTAGGCTTGAGGTGAGGAGAAAGTTCTTCACTGAGAGAGTCATTGGCTACTGGAATGGGCTGCCCAGGGAGGTGATGGAGTCGCCGTCCCTGGAGCTGTTCAAGGTAGGATTGGACGTGACAGTTGGTGCCATGGTCTAGCCTTGAGCTCTGAGGTAGCAGGTTGGACTTGATGATCTATGAGGCCTCTTCCAATCTTGGTGATACTGTGATACTGTAAAAACAACACAAAAAAAACCCCAACAACAACCCATAACAATGTTGGAATTTCTTAATTCACACTTCTCTTGATGCAGCCCAGCACACGGTTTGCAGCCCAGACAGCCAACCCTGTGCTGGGCTGCATCAAGAGAAGTGTGGCCAGCAGGGCAAGGGAGGGGATTCTGCCCTTTTACTCTGCTCTCGTCAGACCCCACCTGGAGTACTGTGTGCAGTTCTGGAGCCCCCAACACAAGAAGGACATGGAACTGCTGGAGTGGGTCCAGAGGAGAGCCACAAAGATGATTAGAGGGCTGCAGCAGCTCTGCTATGAGGACAGGCTGAGAGAGTTGGGGCTCTTCAGCCTGGAGAAGAGAAGGCTTCGAGGAGACCTTAGAGTGGCTTTTCACTATCTGAAGGGAGCCTACAGGAAGGCTGGGGAGGGACTATTGACAAGGTCTAGTAATGTTAGGACGAGGGGGAATGGGTCTAAGCTGGAGGAGGGGAGATTCCGACTGGATGTTAGGAGGAAGTTCTTTACAGTGAGGGTGGTAAGACACTGGAAGGGGTTGCTCAGGGAGGTTGTGGATGCTTCCTCCCTGGAGGCATTTAAAGCCAGGCTGGATGAGGCCTTGAGCAGCCTGGTCTAGTGGGAGGTGTCCCTGCCTATGGCGGGGGGTTGGAGCTGCGTGATCCTTGAGGTCCCTTCCAACCTAAACCATTCTATGATGCTATGATTCTATGATTCTAATTCACCTCAGTTGTTGAAAACCACTTTTCTACCGATTTAACAGTATATTGCACCACTACTGGGCACTGCATTTTCCAGATTTTTCCACAGGCATATAATATCAACATCCATTTAATCTTCCCCATTCCTTCCTTTCAAGACAAACTTTGCATTCAGAATTTAATCCCAGGTACATCATCCCTAGCCACCTGTGCAAAAGTAAAGAGAGAGTACAGGTACACACATTAGTACAGCTACACATATTAGCTTTAAAAGCGATAGTCAGAGTGATGAAAGGGGATTTACTTTCTAGATCAAATCAATTATTTTCTGAACAGTGGAAAATGGTGCACGTAACAAACAGTGAGCTGCTGGGTTTTGCAACACAGCAATAATTGGTTTTGCTGGGGAAAAGCACCTGAATCAATAAGCACTGTGGTTGCAGACTGGTTTTGTTGATTAATCTCGTTGCTCTCAGTAACTTCTGAGCAATACAGTTGGTGATGTTAGCCATTATAAGATTCTGCATGTTCTGAAGATCTACTAAACAACTGAAGCCATAAACTGGAACCATACCATTATTTTTTAAAACCTCCTAGTTCTGCAATTTCAAGTCAGCTTAAATCATCTGATATTCTTGTCTTCATGTGGAAACCTTAATGCACTTGTGCTAGTTTGAAGCAAGCTAGAATGTTTTGGTGAGAAGGACTAGATTATAGGCTACAAAATGAAAACAGTGGTGATGCCTACTTTGCTCATTGGCTTGCTGAGATATATAAAAATATAAGTCAAAACATAGATAAAGTCACTTCACCTGCTGGGGAGCTCTGGGCTGCTGGCTGAACTGCATCTCTCTCTCCTAACCACACCCTCCATTTCTTTGGCTAATCCACTTTGCATCCTAACCACCTTGGCCAAGCCTCCATTTCTTCCTTGGGACTGGGGTAAGGTTGAGAGGGTTAGGGGGAAGGTGAGGGGGTGGTTGGGAGCCCCTCCTGGGGACTCAGGTTTCTGGGAGGGGAGTTGTGTTTCTGTATTACCTTTTACCTTGTATATTTCTGTCCATAACTGTATATACTGTAATTATCTGCTTGTATATTGTGCTAAGCTGTAAATATAAGCTTCATTCGTATTTCCAGAGCCGGCTGAGTCTAGTCCGGGTGATTTCTAAAGTGGGGGGGTGGCGGAGAACACAAAACCACCACAGCAGTTCAGCCTGATTATCCTCTATCTGGAAAGCCATTTTAGAAGTCACTTGACTCAGTGACTTCTCTTGGAAAAGATGTTATTTATTTAATGGCATGGCTAGTCTCCACCGTGACCTAGGAGGAAGCCACATTTCTAGCTCTCTTCTGTATGTCTGTGTTTGCCATTGCATATGTTAGAAAGTGTGTAAATAACAATGGAAGTCTAAAGTCTTTCTTATATGGCTGCAAAGAGAAATTCATGATGGACAGGGGTTATGTTTATGCTGCTGTCAGATATCAGGTCTCTCAGTAGCTGTTAGGTTCGCCTTGGCAAATGGTTTATTTACCAACTATTCAGGTAGTAACTTCACATTACTGTGCCCAAGGGATGTGAACACTTCCAGGACATCTTTATAAATCAATAATTCTTCACAGAAAGTATTAAAACCTGAGATCTTCATTAAGTAGCAAGTGTATGAGTTGTAATAAACCCTCAAGGGAACATCTAAGTTTGAAAAGAAGCTGAGAGAGAAAAAGAATATAGGAGAAGACACTTCTCTCCAGCTCAGTATCCTTTCCAGGAAAAGCTATTCTGCAGTCAGAGCTTGTCAAAGAATCAGTTCCTGACTGACAGATGTGGAAACTGCCAGACAGCTTTTCAGTTCAATGGTATTGATATTGACTATCTCATTCATTGGTTTGCTGAGAGGGGTAAAAAGCCAAAATGTCAACAGTTTGTCCCACTCTGGTCTGTGATGCTGGATCTATTCTCTTCCTCCTCACTCTGCTCTAATCTCTCCATTAACAAATAACAACATAGCTTTGCCAGTTTGTTTCCTCATCTGTCTGGGAAGGTAGAGGGAAAAGAGAGGGTAGCTTTAAGCCCTTCTGGGCAGTTTCCTTTGTCCAGGAGGGAGTTTGGATTTCTGTATTATTTCTCATTTGTATGTAATTGTAAATACTTATAAATATGTTGTGTATATATGCTTGTAAATTTTGCTTTGCTTTGCTATAGATATAGTTTCCTCTTACTTCCAATCAGCTCAGTTAGTCTGGTACCCAAAGAGATCACTGAGTCCAATCCCCCTGCCAGAGCAGCACCACACAATCTAGCTCAGGACCCAGAGGAATGCATCCAGACAGGCCTTGGAAGTCTCCAGGGAAGGAGACTCCACAACCTCTCTGAGAAGCCTGTTCCAGTGCTCTGTGTCCCTTACAGTAAAGAAGTTCCCTCTTGTGTTGAGGTGGAACCTCCTGTGCTGCAGCTTACATTCATTGCTTCTTGTCCTATCTCAGGAGCAAGTGACAAGAGCCTATTCCCCTCTTCCTGACACTCTCAGATATTTATAAATATTTATTAAATCCCCTCTCAGTCTTCTCTTCTCCAGACTAAAAAGCCCCAGATCACTCAGCAGTGGTCTGGTCCCCTGATATTCTTCATAGCCCTCTGCAGGACCCTCTCCAGCAGATCCCTGTCCTTCTTAAACTGTGGAGCCCAAAACTGAATGTAGTACTCGAGATGAGTTCTCACTAGGGCAGAGTAGAGGCAGAGGAGAACCTACCTCCATCAGCTGGACACTCTTCTACATTGAAATGTAGAGAGAGAAGGGCATTATGGTGAGTGTGATCAGAAACAGATGCCAGTGGGTTAGAATAGAATAGAATCAACTAGTTTGGAAGAGACCTCCAAGATCATCCAGTCCAGCCTATCACCCGACCCTATCCAGTCAACTAGACCAAGGGTGAAGCCCTCTCTTTGGAAAGAGATTTAGACTTTATTTGGAAAGAGATTTGCATCCTGAATAGAAGTCAACTAAGCACAAGTGAAGAGTCAGGACTGTTTGAGCAGTCCTCAAGCTCTCCACTGAAGTTACATTAAGTTAAACACGAAAGAAGACAACAAGGAGAAGAGTCAGACCCAAGAATTACATCTTAGCAAAACAGTTAAATTGGAGGAGATATGTCAAAATGTCAAAAGACAGTGATACAAAATGTCAATATGGCATCAAGATGAGGAATGTGAAGGAAGGAGAGGACTTCTGCAGAAAAAAATATATCAGGCAGAAGCATATAGGTCTCTAAACACCAAAAGCCAAACAAATCACTCAGATTTTAATGTTGTCTGTACTCTTTTCAGACATGACATGGACAATAAATAAGGGGTAAGGAGGAAAAGGAAGATGAAGGAAACAGTGGCAGTCGAAGGAGAGGATGCAGTAGAAGAAGGACGTGGAGAGGAGACATGTAGAGGATGGATTGGAAAGAGGCCGAAAGCAGGAGAAATGGGCAAAATTAGGCACACACTGAAGAGGTATGGATGTAAATCATGGCTTGCCCACTGGGAGGTGGGAAGAGATTAGATGGATAAAATAACAGAGAAGTTTTATGAGATACTCTTGAGATGCATGAATAGTAAGGACATGAAGGGGAATCAAATGGAGACACTGAGAAAGGAAAGGGAGAGGAAGCAGGAGGGAGAAGAATTTAGTGAAACAAAGCAGGAAACAGTGAAAGCTCGAACTGGAAAACATTATAAACAGCATGCTTCAGGGCAGGTGAAAGGGATAACACTGATTTGACTTAGATCTCCGCTGTTTTGCATGCAGCTGCCATTTCACTGTGTGCAGTACAATGGCCATTTAAGAACAGAAAACATCCTTTAGAAATGGAGATGGCCATTGTCTACGTCTCACAGATGGTTATGCTTCTCCATCAGCCAGCGTATAAACAACAGCATCCTAGCTAAAGTGAAACTATTGTGTTTTGGCAGAAATATTAACACCAAATGACTTTTGTTATCTTTCATTCAAGGCAACGAGCAAAAGAGAACTTTGGAAGTACTCATATGAATATTTAAAAGTAGGGAAAATAAACAGTCCGGATATGCTGCAATTCCATCTAGTTCCCACAGGCAAAATGATGCTAATACATCTCTCCAAAGAGCTCTTACGTTGGCATTATTGGTCCTCCTCAGCTACTGATTGGTGAGGGAAGGAGATAATGTTCAAGAAACAAGCATATTAGAGGGTTCCCATTTTGTGCTTTGGGATTTGGATTTGCTTGCAGTAGTATCCAGTTCCACCAGTTCATCTCTCCTTGCACATGTAGATCAGTACTGAATCAGATTTGCCTGTGCCTGCTTCTCCCTGTACTTCCATTAGTGAAGGAGGGGACACTGCGAGCAATGTGAGCAAAGGACAGTTGAAGGGATTCCAATTCCATGCATCTGTGGTTCCTCAGGGGGACCTTTACTTTGTTTGCACTTGTCTGTAAGCTGTCCACACCACATTTAACTCACTTTCTAACAGAAGCATTGGCATGCTTAGTTTTTACTGCTCAGGTGGAAGTGTATTTGGGATCTGTTGAGACAATCTGTGGATTTTTTAAACATCCATACTATTTCCAATGCTTTTGTTTAGGCTGAGCCATTGTTGCTTTGTTTTCTGGAAGGAAAGAAACTAACTGCTCAGCTCTTCCCAATGCTATCTTCTTTCTTACACCTTCCAGATCTGACAGCTCACTGAAAAATGATACATGCCATATTGTTTCACTGGAACCAATCCTATCTCTTACCCATATCCTGTAGCACATCAGATAGGATAAAATCATTAACAGCTTTCAGGTTTACCTCAGAAGTAAGAGTAATTATCCAGGTGCAGCAGAAAAAGCTCACAACTGCCTATGTTTAATACGAAATTGCCTGACCTCCTATAATAGGCCTATTTTGAGTAGACAAGACTCAGAACTAAGCTATGCAAAGACTGAAAAGATTTGGATGCAGAAAAAAACAAAACTGGGGGTTGAGGGAGTGTGACTCCTCATTAGGCTGTGCTGCCATCCAACAAGATCTGGACAGACTGGAGAGCTGGGTGAAGGCAAACCTCATGAACTTCAATAAGGACAAGTGCAGGGTGCTGCACTTGGGGAGGAATTAACAGCAGGCACCAACACACGTTAAGGGTTACCCTGCTGGAAAGCAGCTCCAAGGAGAAAGACCTTGGAGTCCTGGTGGACAGCAAGTTCTGCATGGGTCAGTAATGTGGCCTCGTGGACGAAAGAGCCAGTGGTATCCTGGGGTGTATCAAGGTCCACCAGGTCTAGGGAGTTTTTCCTCCCCCCTCTACAATACCCTGGTGAGACCACACCTGTAGTATTTTGTCCAGCTTTGGGCTACCCGTTTCAAGAGAGACAGGGACCTGCTGGAGATAGTCAAACAGAGAGCCACAAGGATGACATGGGGACCTGAGCATCTCCCCTGTGAAGAGAGACTGAGGCCATTTAGTCTGGAGAAGTGAAGGCTGAGAGGAGACCTGATCAACATATACAAAGATCTGAGGGGTGGGTGTCAAGGAATTGGGGCCAATCTTTTTTCGGTGGTCTGCAGCAATAAAACAAGGAGCAATGGCTACAAAATGGAACATAGAAGGTTTCACCTCAACATGAGGAGAAAATTCTTTACAGTGAGGGTGACAGAGCACTGGAACAGGTTGCCCAGTCTGGTTGTGGAGTCTCCTTCTCTAGAGACTTTCAAAATCCACCTGCATGCATTGCTGTGCTGACTACTCTGGATGATCCTGCTTTTGGCAGGGAGTTTAGACTTGATGCTCTCTGGAGGTGCCTTCCAACCTAACATTCTGGGATTCTGTGAAAAGCAAACTATCTTCTGACAGAGACCTGGAACAGCCCTGCCCAGAGGTGTTTCTGATGCAAGCCAGGGGAACATGCTTACTTCATTAGAGGAAGCTTTGATGACAAAGTGAAACACATCTCCTCCTCAAGAGATTTCTCCAGGATGAGATAATGATGAAAACCTGCCTGATTTCCTGTGGAAAGCCTCCCTTGACCTACCACCCAGAATGCATCTGCCATTGTGCAGCGCAGCAAGTTGCAGAACATCAAACCTGTACCCCACCACTTTGGCAGTCAGCCTAAAACAAGCCCAGTATGAAAAGCAAACAGCACCCTCCTCACTGTATAACTGAGGTAGCTAAAGGTAAGCAGATAACAGATAAGATGGTTTGATAGCCAAAAAAATGAAACTACTTAACTGGCTTTGGTCAACATGTTGGCACACTGGGCAAGTGAGGGGGAAATATGCTTTATAATTCTTTCTTCAACATACCTCCTAGTTTATTTCTTTAATTTTACTGTAATGACATGTGGGTAAAATGCATTTGAAATATTTAATGAGAAAGTCCAAGAAAATGGTGATATTTAAGTGAAGCATTTCACTTTGACCAAAAATAATTCACCAAGTTATTTTCCATTAATACATGAATCGTTCTGTATTAACTAAAAGCTGTGTTTTTCTTTGAAGTAAAAATTGCTGAATTCTGGCAGTGACAGGCTTTCTGCTATGAAATATTTTGGAATCAGTAGATATAATAAGTTTCAGCTCACGTTAATTTGCTTGGCACTGCTGAAGGACAGTTATGAAAGGAGTTATGGGGAAGAAAATCACTCTTTCTCCTAATGATAGGAGGTTCTTTCAGAATATGCTGTCTTGATGTTATCTCTTCTTTAACCTATTCAATATTATCATATAAATTCCCTCTCTGATTTCAGCAGTGCTGTCAGCAAATATTCTAGAGTTAAAAGGAGAAGCTTTGAACAATTTATTCATAACTTTAGCCTCTTTTATTTGCAAAGTAGTGGCAAATGCATTCAGCGTTCACAAATGCGGTTATTGCCAAGAGTTTTTCAACTGATCATTCAGCATGCATAGCAAACATTCAGAGGAGTTTAATGTTGATCATTTGCTATGTATTTTTCTTTATTTGGGTAAGTCACTACTCCCTAACTCATGCATAACCTCCCATTCTTGATGGACACGTTTGTTTACACCCTCGCATCATTTGCATGAATAAACTTGTGGGTTTGGGACAGCAATCACAGAATCATAGAATCACAGCATGTTAGAAGTAGGAAGGGACCTCTAGAGATCATCTAGTCTAACCCCTCTGCTAAAAGCAGGATCACCTAGGGTAATCCGAACAGGAATGCACTCAGGCAGGTTTTGAAAGTCTCCAGAGAAGGGGACTCCACAACCTCTCTGGGCAGCCTGTTCCAGTGCTCTGTACCTCCCACTGTGAAGAAGTTTCTCCTCATGCACCCATGTGGCCAAGAAGATCAATAGCATCCTGGGGTACATTAGTAAAAGTGTGTCCGTCAGGTCTAAGGAGTGATCTACTGAAGAGAGCTATGAGGATGATTGAGGGACTTGAACATCTCTCCTATGAAGAAAGACTGAGAGAACTGGGACTGTTTAGTCTGGAGAAGAGAAGGCTGACAGGGAACCTTATTAATGTCTATAAATATCTGAAGGATGGGTGTCAGGAAGAAGGGGATAGGATCTTTTCAGTGGTACCCAATAATTGGACAAGGAATAATGGCTATAAGCTAGAATATGGGAAGTTCCACCTCAACATGAAGAGAAATTTCTTTACTATGAGGGCAAAATAGCACTGGAACAGGATGTCCCGAGAGGTTGTGGCCTCATCCAGCCTTTTCTTGAACACCTCCT
>WAAF01008954.1:4788-36546 GCA_013400475.1 Tricholaema leucomelas
GAGGGCAGGCAGAGCTGGGCACGGGTCGGGGGAGGGCAGGCAGAGCTTGCACAGAGAGCATCTGCAAATGTTGATTTCCAGCTCTGCCCGGGAGCCGAGCGCCTGTGATGGGTAGTGCAAGGGCACCCTGAGCAAACTCCACGAGGCACCTGAGCTCACCACCTTCATCCCTCAGCAGGGATGACTTGGCACGGCCCAGCCCGGCCTGCAACAGGAACTTGAGCTTCTGGGTCTGTGGGCAGCAGGTAAATTATTTACCAGCTTATGGTATATCAGGAGGCATCTGGCAGCAGGCAGCCAGAGATTAACACAACCCCACTGCTGTGTCTGGGACCTTCCCACTGGAAGCTATTTCAGGTGGGAGAGGTTTTAACAGATGCTCTAATTTATGGTTTTTTTCCACTAAGAACACCAAAGACACTCAGAATGCTGCTCAGCTGGGGAAGGGTCTAGAGAATGGAGCAGCTGAGGTGAGGACTTGCCTCAAATATTGGGTTCAGTTGCCTCAAATATTGGGTTCAGTTTTCAGCCCTTCAAGGAAGGACATTGAGGGGCTGGAGCAGGGCCAGAGAAGGGCAACCAAGCTGGGGAAGGGTCTGGAGAACAGGGCTGGGGAGGAGCAGCTGAGGGAGCTGGGGGGGTGCAGTGTGGGGAAGAGGAGGCTGAGGGAGACCTCATTGCTGGCTGCAGCAGAGCCCAACCCCAGCTGGCTACAGCCTCCCTGCAGGCAGCTGCAGACAGCAATGAGCTCTGCCCTGAGCCTCCTCTGCTGCAGGCTGCACACCCCCAGCTCCCTCAGCCTCTCCTCACAGGGCTGTGCTCCAGGCCCCTCCCCAGCCTTGCTGCCCTTCTCTCAACACCTTCCAGCACCTCAACATCTCTCTGCAATGGAGGAGCCCACAACTGGACACAGCACTCCAGGGCTGGCCTGAGCAGTGCTGAGCACAGGGGCAGAAGAACCTCCCTTGTCCTGCTGCCCACACTGCTCCTGAGCCAGCCCAGGATGCCATTGGCTCTGCTGCCCACCTGGGCACTGCTGCCTCCTCTTCAGCTCCTCTCTACCAGCACCCCCAGGGCCCTCTCTGCCTGCCTGCTCTCAGCCACTCTGGCCCCAGCCTGCAGTGCTGCTTGGGGTTGTTGTGGCCAAAGTGCAGAACCCTGCCCTTGGCCTTGTTCAGTCTCATCCCCTTGGCCTCTGCCCACCCATCCAGCCTGGCCAGGTCCCTCTGCAGGGCTCTGCTACCCTCCAACAGCTCCACAGCTGCTCCTAGCTTGGTGTCACCTGCAAACTCACTGCTGCTGAACTCGATGCCCTGCTCCAGATCATCAATACAGACATTGAACAGGACTGTGCCCAGCACTGATCCCTGGGGCACACCACTGGTGCCAGCTGCCAGCTGGATGTGGCACCATTCACCACCACTCTCTGGGCCCAGCCCTCAGTAAGCTGTGGCCATGGCACCTGGGGCCATGGTGGGTTGAGTCGATGGTTGGACCTGATAATCCCAGAGACCTTTTCCAACCCAACCAGCTCTGTGATTCCATGAATTTCAGGCACATCAGGCACTGCAATTCCCTCCCTGGCTTCCTCCTCTCTCGTACAGGTGCTGTTCTGTCCTCTGAGGCTCCTGATGGCCATGAAATCACATCAGAGGAGTGGAAAGTGGTTCAGAGAACTCTACCTGCAGGCTGGGTTTTTCTTAGAGGGAAGAAGCCTTTCCCCTCCTCTCACCTGTTTACACTGCCATCATCTGACACTCTCTGGAGCAAGAGTAGGGGACAAGGCAAAATAAAACCAACAAAGCAAACCAACAACAACAAAACCCAACCCAAACACCAAAGTCAAAAGTATGACTTGAAAGCTTTTAAACACCATCATCAGCTTCAACAAACCCAAACAGACTGAGCTGCCTTTTTGTATCTGAATCCCTTTCCTCTGTTTCTTTGCCAAGGTCTCCAAAGGGTTTGCTTCAGGAAAGTCAATCCATGGTAGACCTGCAGGATGGCAATGCTTAGAGACTGCAAACAAAGCATAGCAACAACAGCAAGGCCAGACCTTAAATACCCAAAACCCTGCAGCCAAGGGAGAGTTTTCATGCAACCAGAGCAGCAAACACAAATGTGCCCAGCTCCAGGGGCAGCAAACACAAATGTGCCCAGCTCCAGGGGCAGCAAACACAAATGTGCCCAGCTCCAGGGGCAGAGGTGAACCTGGCACCCAGCCCCTAGCAGGGATGCACTGCAGAGGGTGGCCTTGTGGGCTGGTGGGGCTGTGAGGTGCTCTGAAAAGCAATGAGGCAGGAAGCTCTTTTCAGGCATTTATGCCCTGGAGGGTGGTGTCTGTACAGCCTCTGCAGCAGCAAATATTGCCTGCCTTAAAGCCAGGCAGCCAATGCACCATGAAAGGAGAAGGAAGAGAGATGGAACACAACAGAGGAGGTTGCCCAAGACCAGACATCTGTTTTATGTGCTAAGAGGTGTTTGAGAAAGGGGAAGAGAGAGCTCTAATGAGGGTCCTGCATACAAATTACTTCCTGCCTTCCATTCAATTAGTTCCTTGTTATTTCTGCAGAGTATTCCTCTAAGCCTGCAGTTCTGCCCGGGGTGTCTGAGCTCAGGTGGATTGGTTCTCACCAGTGACACTGAGTTCAAGCACCTCAGTAATTCACAGACTGCCTTGGGCTGGAAACAGGTCACCCTGGGCACCCCCTGCAGATGCTCAGCTGCAGCTCTGAGCTCTGCCTGCAGCCTTCTCCTCTGCAGGCTGAGCAGCCACAGCTCTCCAGCCTGTGCCCACAGCAGAGCTTCTCCAGCCCCCTCTGCATCTTGGTGGCCTCCTCTGGGCCCTCTCCACCAGCTCCAGGTCTCTCTTGTCTTGTGGGGGTCTCATAGCTGTCCCTAGCCCTGCAGGTGAGGTCTCCCCAGAGCAGAGGGGCAGGATCCCCTCTCTCCATCTCTGCCCACACTGCTTTGGATGCAGCCCAGTGAAGCTGCCAAGTGCAGCAGCTGGCAGCAGGGACCCAGCCTGCACACTGCCTGCTTTTCACAGCATCACAGAGCTGAGCAGGTTGGAAAAGACCTCTAAGCTCATCGAGTGCAACCTATCACCTAACCCTGCTCACTGACACCTTCTAACTCACCCAGCCTCCTCTCCAGCTGCCTGCACAGGAGTTTGCTTCAGACTTGGTTCCGCCTGCTGAGCTGATGTCCCAGGAGCTGTGGAATGGCATCCAGCACGGTTCTAGAGAGCACCGTGCAGAAGAGCTTCATTTGACAAGAACCCAGCTCAGGCACCCCTGAGGCTGCTCCAGCCCAAGAGCCAAAGCTGTCTGCAAGGCACAGCCTGGCTCAGCAGCCTCCAGTGTTCATGTGGCTGCACCCAGCTGAAGCGAGAGACTCCATCTGTGCCTGCAGTACCACTCTGAGGAGACACAGAGCATCCTGCTCTCTAGAGCATGTTTGCACTCTTACTGCCTTCCCACAGCTGAGAATGAAGAGACTTTTGCTTCCTCTGAAAGACCCAAGAAAGGCTAATCATATTCACCAACATTTCCCCCTCTCATCATCTTCATTCCTGCACTCCAAGGAGGGCATTCAACTGAAGCCAGCTGGAGGGCTGTGTTGATTTGGCAACCTCTCCTCCTGATAACCAACATGATTTGCTCTGTCAGGAGCCTGACATTTGTTTGTCCCTGGTGGAAATGAAATGATAGAGAAGAGAGAGGCAGAAATTCCTTCTTGCCTGGTTATTTTGAGGACACTGCTTGGTTCTGCAGCCAGCAGCAGACACAAGACCTCCCTTCCCCAGGCTTCAGCAGCCCCAGCTCTCTCAGCTTCTCACAGGGGCAGAAGAACCTCCCTTGTCCTGCTGCCCACACTGCTCCTGAGCCAGCCCAGGATGCCATTGGCTCTGCTGCCCACCTGGGCACTGCTGCCTCCTCTGCAGCTCCTCTCTGCCAGCACCCCCAGGGCCCTCTCTGCCTGGCTGCTCTTCAGCTCCTCTGTCCCCAGCCTGCAGTGCTGCTTGGGGTTGTTGTGGCCAAAGTGCAGATCCCTGCCCTTGGCCTTGTTCAGTCTCATCCCCTTGGCCTCTGCCCACCCCTCCACCCTGGCCAGGTCCTTCTGCAGGGCTCTGCTACCCTCCAGCAGCTCCACAGCTGCTCCTAGCTTGGTGTCACCTGCAAACTCACTGCTGCTGGACTCAATGCTCCAGCTCATCTGTAAAGACACTGAGCAGGACGGATGGAGGCTTCCCAACCAGCTTAGCACAACGCAAGGGAACACTTCCACAGTAACATTTCCATCTTGTGATGCTATCACCCCCAGTTCTCAGCCTGTCTGAGGGGCTCCTTGTCATTTTCACATCCTGCAGTGTGAATGTCAGCTCTGCCAGGAGGAAATCTTGCAGTTACAAAATGTCAAGGCTTCCAGTTGCACCTAAATCGTGGCAATTTCTACCCCATCCCCAAAATAACTTCTCTTTCCCAAGCCAGACTGTTCACTTCAGAGTGTCACCTGACTTTCTTTTTGCTCAAAAAGGACAAAAAACCCAGAACAAGCCAAACAAACCAACCCCAAACCACCACCAAGTCCCTGCCCATGGCAGAAGGGGTTGGAACTGGGTGGTCTCGAAGGTCCCTTCCAACCCAAGCCATTGTATGAATCTGTAAGTGGAGCATAGCAGAACACATCCAAGCCAAGGGGAAGCCAAGACCAGCAACATGCTGGACTCCTCTCTCATCCCATCACAGGAGGCTCTGGGGCTGGCCAGGCACAGTTTGCCCCCCAGAGAACTTGTGCTGGGGACTGCTGAGCCTGGCAGCAGCTTCAACAGCTGAGTGCTGCCCCTGAGCAGGCCCTGCCTAGCTCTAAATGGTTTCCTCTGGCATCATCTTACACCTGAGATGATTTTTTTCCCCTCTCCTTTCATTCCTTCCTTGCTATGTCTGGGGATGACTGGAGTGAGAAGCTGATTATCCTGGCAGAGCTTTGTGCTATCCACAACGGCCACGACGTGGGAGAAGCTCAGCTTGAACTTTTCCCTTGCCTTGCTCTTGACTCTGTCCCCTCCACATCAGCATCTCAGGAACAATCCTTTCTTTTCCTATCCCCTCCCCCCCCCAAAAAAAAAACCCACAACTCATTATTTCTGAAACCCATTTAGCACTTCTGATCTGCAGCAAAAGGAAGATGGTCCAGGCAAAGCCTCCTGTCTGCTGCTCCCAATCAAACACTGCTCTGAACAGGCACTGAGCGTGAAAGGTCCTGAGCAGTGCAGCTCAGGTTTTCCTTCTCCCTTTCAATTAAACTCCCAGAGTGAGGGAGAATTCTGCCTGTTGAACAATAGTGCCTGGATTTGATGTGACAATATTCTGCTTGAGGGGACCAAAAAAACCCCCAACCAATACAGCACTGGGAAATCCCAGGTTGGAATTTTGATTCCTCCCCTTTGTGATGGGCTTTGGCCATTCACAGGATCGCTCAGAGTTGGAAGGGACCACAAGGATCAGTCAGTTCCAACCCCCCTGCCAGGGGGAGGGACATCCTACCCTAGATCAGGCTGCCCACAGCCTCATCCAGCCTGGCCTGAAACACTTCCAAGGATGAGGCTTTCACCACCTCTGAAGAGGAGGCAGCAGTGCCCAGGTGGGCAGCAGAGCCAATGGCAGCCTGGGCTGGCTCAGGAGCAGTGTGGGCAGCAGGACAAGGGAGGTTCTTCTGCCCCTGTGCTCAGCACTGCTCAGGCCAGCCCTGGAGTGCTGTGTCCAGTTNGGCTGCCCAGGGAGGTGGTGGAGTGGCCATGGCTGGAGGTGTTGAAGCCAAGCCTGGCTGGGGCACTTAGTGCCATGGTCTGGTTGGTTGGGCAGGGCTGGGGGCTAGGTTGGGCTGGAGGAGCTTGGAGCTCTCTGCCAACCTGCCTGATTCTATGATTCTCTGAGGACCAAAACTTGTAATGACAACTTACAAGCCCCAACCACCCAAACTCCTCTCCAGCCCAGACTTCAAATGAAAGCCATCACCTTACCCCCACCCCTTACCTTGAGTTATTTTTACTGCTCCATCAGCTCCCCTCCAAGCATTCCTCTCTATGAAATGAAACACAGAAATAAATCAATAGGGCTTTTTTTTACATTATTAATGTAAAATACTCATCAAAAACATAAAATTAAAAGAAGAAAATGAAGGAGTTGGTTCTATAAATAACTCTGACAGAGCTCAGATCCCTGCACTCATGCATTATAAATCATCCCCACAGGAGCTTAAAGGAGGCACCACAGAATGGTCAGCACAGCCCCAAGGAGCTCTCTCCCTGAAAGCTTTTTGGGAAGGGCCTTTTGGCAAGGGCTGGGAGTGGACTGCTGACAGCAGAGTGACTCCTGGGGTCCCCCCAAAGGCAGATTTGCAGCAGAGCATTTCCTACCCAAAGGTCCCTTTCAAGAGCCTGCCCTGGCTGGGGAGCAGTGGGAATTGAGCTGCAGGGATGGGCAGGGCTTTGCTGCACACTGACTGCCTCACTGCTTCCCTCCTGGCTGATGGACTGCTGACAGCAGAGTGACTCCTGGGGTCCCCCCAAGGGGAGGCAGCTTGGCCACTGTGCTTTCTCTTCTCATTTGGCGTTTGTGTCCCAGATGAATGAAGCAGGTGGGTGAGGAGCAGAGCCTGCCTGGGGTGAGCACACACCAGCCATCAGCCACTGAGAGCTCATCTCCACTCCAGCTTCCCCCTGGCTCTGGGCAAGGCTTTTGCTCTGACACTCAAACCAGGACTGAGCTGTTCAGAGTTGGGTGCATTAACCTACCCCAGCATGCTGCATTCAGAGGGAACAGCAATGTGCTTTTGGGACAAGGGGACCAGTGGCACCTGGGGGTGTATCCTGATAGTGTGGCCAGAAGGACACAGACCTGCTGGAGAGGGTCCAGAGGAGGCCACTAAGATGCTCAGAGGGCTGCAGAGCCTCCTTATGGGGCCAGGCTGGGAGAGTTGGGGTTGTCAAACCTGGAGAAGAGAAGGCTCCAGGGAGACCCTAGAGCTGCCTTCCAATACTGGAGAGGGTCTGCAAGAAAGCTGGGAAGGGACTTTTGGCAAGGGCTTGTGGTGACAGGATGAGAGAGAAGGGATTGAAGCTGGAGGAGGGCAGGTTGAGAGGGGAGATGAGGAAGAACTTCTTGGCAAGGAGGGTGGGGAGCGACTGGAGCAGGTTGCCCAGGGAGGCTGTGGAGCACAGGACAGGGCTGGGTGCTAGGTTGGGCTGGATGAGTTTGGAGCTGTCTTCCAACCTGCTTGATTCTCTGAATGCATCCAGGCAGGTTTTGACCAGCCCTGCCTCTGGGTTCAGTGAGAGCTTCCAGGCTGCACAGCCTGGTGCTGGATGGCAACGTGAATGGGGGCAGCAAATGAGGGTCTGGCATCGTTAGAGCTGGTTTGCAAAAGGCTCCTGATGCTTTCCTGCCTTCAGGAAGTGAAGTGCTAAGTGCTGCCCGGGAAGTGATGCAGGAAGACTCCTCAGCAGCAGGAGGCAGGCAGGGGGGATTCACTTCCCTCATGCTCTAACCCAAAGCATTCAAACTCAGCAGTGGTTGGAAATGTTACGCTTGAAGCCTGCATGGGCTTCAAACAAAGGCAGCTCACAACACTGGGTGAGGTAAAGGTAACACCACCAAGCTACAAAGGAAAGCCTCCATGGCTCTGGCACAGAGGTGGAAGGAGTCTGAGTCAGCAGAATGCTCGATTTGGCCCTGGGGAGAGGAAGGTCAGCACCTGAGTGCTCAGTGCCTAAAGCCTCTGTTGTGCGTTGTGACAGCAAACAACAATGACACTTGATAAAGGGCTTCATTAACTGCAACAGCCAACACCCCCAGCAGCTGTCTCAGCTCACCAGGCTGTGCAGGAGGCCTCTGGCTCTTGAGAGGAAGGGCAGTGGAGCACATTAACAAGTGTCACTCGGGGGGGGGATGTTAAACGCATCCTCTCTGCCAGAGCTCTTCCAGAGGCAATTGTCTGCATCAGCAGAGGAGATGCTTTTAATTGTGGGACTTCAAGGCTCATTAAGCTTCGACCATAGACATCATCAGATATGGGCTGGGCTGCAAGGGAGCTCCAAAGCTCATCCAGTGCCAGCCCTGCACTCAGCAGGGACATCCTCCACTGCAGCAGGTGGCTCACAGCCTTCCCAGCCTCACCTCGACTATCTCCAGCCATGGAGCCTCAACCACCTCCCTGGGCAACCTGTGGCAGGGCTCCAGCAGCCTCCTGCTGCAGAACTTGTTCCTCACATCCAGCCTCAGCCTGCTCTGCTCTCATTCCAAACCACTGCCCTGGTCCTGTCCCTGCAGGCCTTTGGGCACAGTCCCTCTGCAGCCTGCTTGGAGCCCCTTCAGGTCCTGGAGGTGTTCAAAAAAGGCCTGGCTGGGGCACTTAGTGCCATGGTCTGGTTGGTTGGGCAGGGCTGGGGGCTAGGTTGGGCTGGATGAGCTTGGAGCTCTCTGTCAACCTGCTTGGTTGGTTCAATGAATCCTTAACACCTTAAATGAAACTGTTCCAAGTGCTTTCCAAAGAGAGGTGGTAACAATGCTGGATGTCCAACCTAGCCCCCAGCCCTGCCCAAACAACCAGACCTTGGCACTAAGTGCCCCAGCCAGCCTTGGCTTCAACACCTCCAGGGATGGCAACTCCACCACCTCTCTGGGTTGCTCCATCCCCTGAAAACCTTTTAGTCCAGCAGAACTTTGGCTATTCCTTCTCCCTCTTCCCTGCCCCCAGAGCTACTTCTGTTTGGGTTTGGTTTCTCCCTCCACCAGCGAAACACAGCAGAGAGTAAACCCAAGAAGAACAAAACCCACCCACGCCCTCAAGTCTGTCTTGCCCATTAACTCAACCCAAACTCACTGCAAAACTCTTGTAGCCTGCACTGAAAGTGCTGCATCTGAAACCAAATTAGATTGGTGCCTAAACACTGAATCATTTATGAGCACATTACATAAAGCTACTTACATTTGGGGCTGCTTTTTTGGTGTGTGTTGTTGTTGTTGTTTGCAGTTGGCCTAAAAATGCAGCTCCTGAGTTCTGACTTTCTGGAAAGGGAGGCCCTTGGGATGCTTTTGCATCCAATGGGAAAGAGCTCTGCAACCTTCCCAACCCCAGTTCTAGCTGGGCAGTGGGTAAGGGACTGGTTGGCAGAGGGATGGGCCACAGCTCAATGCCCAGGTGGAGGTGGGGGCCAAGTGGTGTCCCCCTCAAGGAGTTGTACTGGGACCAGTGCTGCTCAGTATCTTCACCAGATGGGGAGATGCTGAGGCTCCCTCAGCAGGCTTGCAGATGGCACCGAGCTGGGTAGTGTGGTTGGCAAGGCTGAAGGATGGGATGGAGCCATCCAGAGAGACCTGAAGGCAGAAGTGGCTGAGGAGAAGCTCTTGAGGATCAAGACGCCTAAGTGCAAGGTCCTGCACCTGGGTCAGAGCAATCCTTCATACCATACCCTGGGAGGGGGTGAGAGTGAGAGCAGCCCTGCAGGAAAGGGCATCTGCACCTGGAGCAACTATGTATAGAGAAGGGAAAAGGCAAACATCAGCTCTGCTCGTGGGCATCCTCCTGCTCAGCTGCTCTAATGGCCACGGAGGTGTGGGGTCAGTGCTTGGACTGGATGATCTCAGAGGCCTTTCCCAACCCAAACCATTCTAAGAGTTGCTTTCCCTCTCATCCATCACTCAGACAAATGTGGTCCTGCAAGCAGGTTCTCAGAGGGATTGCTTTACCCAAAGCCCTTCCCTCACAGAATGGTTTAGGTTGGAAGGGGCCACCAAGATCAGCCAGTGCCAGCCCCCTGCCACAGGCAGGGACACCTCTGGCCCAGCACAGCTTGCTCAAGGCCTCAACCAGCCTGGCCTTGAGCACCTCCAGGGAGGTTGTGGAGCACAGAAGCACAGAATGTGATCAAAGGTCTGTGCTGTGCTCCACAACCTCCCTGGGCAGCCTGTGCCAGGGTCTCACCACCCTCCCTGCCAAGAATTTCTTCCTCTTCTCCACTCTCAGCCTGCCCTCCTCAAGCTTCAATCCTTTCCCTCTCATCCTAGCACAAGACCTTGTCCAAAGTCTCTTTCTGGCTTTCCTGTGGCCTCCTTTAGGTCTTGGCAGGCTGCTCCAAGGTCTCCCCAGAACCTCCTCTTCTCCAGGCTGGGCAGCCCCAGCTCCCTCAGCCTGCTCCTATTGGGGAGGTTCTCCAGCCCTCTGCTCCTCTTGGTGGCCTCCTCTGGCCACCACTGCAGCAGCTCCATGTCAGATACAACAGGTGAGAGAATGAATGATGCAGAGATCCTACCATGAAGCCACATTCCTGTTCTCCCTGTCTCTAGCACTGGAGGCTGCTGTGGCTTTCCATGTGCAATGCCACCCACAAGCAAAGTGACAGGCACCAGAAATCAGCCTGCAACTCCTCCATGTGACATTTCAAACACTGTCTCAGGTCAGAACTGGGGGAAGGGATCTGCTGACAAAAAATCCTCTTCTGCCTCCTAGGAGATCCTCAGCAACTCCTCAGAGCCCCAGTGCCATCGAGGAGCTTTTTGGAGTTGCCCTCAGGTGGCCTTGCCCCCAGGTGGCCTTGCCCCCAGGTGGCCTTGCCCCCAAGGCTCCAAGGCACAGCTTTGTCTGGTGTGAGTGCAGCTGCTGTCAGGGCCTTGCAAATGCCACCCAAAGGCAGGCAGGCAGGCAACCTCCTGCCAGAGCCCTCCCAACAGCTCAGATCACAGCAGAGCCAGCAAAGAGAAGCAGACAAATCAGTCGGTTTCATGTGCAACAGAAGCAGCCTGAAACTGAGCAAAGACAGGCACAGGTTCAGCAGCCCCAAATGCAGTTTTCCCAGAGGGAATCTTGTGCCTGCTCAGCAGGAAGATGCAGGCCAGGCAGGGGTCTCTCTGCCTGCTGCCCTGCATGTGTCTGCATGGCACTGGCAGGTCGCAGGAGCTTCAGATGTGCTAAGTGTGGGTAAGGAATCAGAGCTAGGGCAAGGTTACAGAGCCACAGAACTAACCAGGGTGGAAAAGACCTTTGAGATCACCCAGCCCAGCCTAGCCCCCAGCCCTGCCCAGCCAACCAGACCATGGCACTAAGTGCCCCAGCCAGGCTTGGCTTCAACACCTCCAGCCACGGCCACTCCACCACCTTCCTGGGCAGCCCATTCCAATGCCAATCACTCTCTCTGACAACAACTTCCTCAGCACATCCAGCCTGGACCTGCCCTGCCACAGCTTCAGGCTGTGTCCCCTTCTGCTGCTGCTGGCTGCCTGGCAGCAGAGCCCAACCCCAGCTGGCTACAGCCTCCCTGCAGGCAGCTGCAGACAGCAATGAGCTCTGCCCTGAGCCTCCTCTGCTGCAGGCTGCACACCCCCAGCTCCCTCAGCCTCTCCTCACAGGGCTGTGCTCCAGGCCCCTCCCCAGCCTTGCTGCCCTTCTCTCAACACCTTCCAGCACCTCAACATCTCTCTGCAATGGAGGAGCCCAGAACTGGGCACAGCAGTCCAGGGCTGGCCTGAGCAGTGCTGAGCACAGAGCCCATTCAAGGGGCAGCTCAGGCAGCCACACACTGGACATCCAAAATGCTGTTCCCAGTGATGATCTGTGCTGGGAATGAGCACCTGTCAGCAGCTCTGTGTGCCACTCTGCTAGCAACTGCATCACTTCATCACACAGCCACACCAGAGAAACTCTTTCCAGGCTGGAAGGCACCTCCAAAGTCCATCTAGTCCAGTCCACAGGCACACACAGAGTCCTTGCAGCCAGGCTGTGCAGGACAAGCAGTGCAGTCCTGCTGACACAGCCCTCCCGACAACAACTGACTCCTCCACTTCCTCACTAATGGGCACTTACAAAGCCTGCAGGAGACAGAAAAGTTCCCACCTCCACCACCCCCACCAGACAACCCTTTCCTGAGGCATTTGCTCTGTCTGCAGAGGCAGCTGCCTGCAAACAGCTCTGCTGCAGCTGGGTGCTGAGGGCAACATGGCACAGCCGCTGCGGGTCTGCAGGCTCCCTGCCGCCAGCACTCTGGAGCCAGAGTCAGCAGAGGGCTGTGGCTCCAGGCCCTGCCACATCCAAAACAGGGCACACCCCTCAGGTGAGGTGGTGACATGTCCCGTGCAAGGCTGCAGCAGGTCACAGTGAATCACAGAATCAGGCAGGTTGGCAGAGAGCTCCAAGCTCCTCCAGCCCAACCTAGCCCCCAGCCCTGCCCAACCAACCAGACCATGGCACTCAGTGCCCCAGCCAGGCTTGGCTTCAACACCTCCAGGCACGGCCACTCCACCACCTCCCTGGGCAGCCCATTCCAATGCCAATCACTCTCTCTGCCAACAACTTCCTCAGCACATCCAGCCTGGAGCTGCCCTGGCACAGCTTCAGGCTGTGTCCCCTTCTGCTGCTGCTGGCTGCCTGGCAGCAGAGCCCAACCCCAGCTGGCTACAGCCTCCCTGCAGGCAGCTGCAGACAGCAATGAGCTCTGCCCTGAGCCTCCTCTGCTGCAGGCTGCACACCCCCAGCTCCCTCAGCCTCTCCTCCCTTAGGGAACTGAACATCCTTCCCTGCTGGCTCTGGCTTCTGCCCGAAACTACTCAGCAGCCAAAAAGGAGGTCTCCTACTTCTCGCAGACACATTTGGGTACCTGCAGCTCTTAACCTTTCTGAAGCTCAATCACCAGACAATTAATTGATTTATCACTGCTGTCTGGGAAGAATCTTAATGGCTGGAGAGTGGAGCAGATGTCGATAACATTCCCTGGGGTCAGCCTGTGGCCTGGCAAGGACTGAGGGTGGACAGAGGAATTAATCACAGCACATTCAGGTGAAGCACAAGAGCAGCTCACAGGGACACAGGCTCGGCGAGGAGGGTATGCCACAGGGCATGGAGAAGCCTTGAGTTTAACTCACCTCTCTTTTCTTCTTGCTTCATCTTCCTCTTCAGCCAACTCTGTTGTGTCCTGGGGGTAAATAATCCCCCAGAGGAAATGGAACAGGAAGGTTGCTAATCATTACTCTGCCTGCCTCGGTTTGCCACCTCTCTCCCTGACAGAGAACACTTCCAGGGCTCTGCCCACAGCCAAACACCTCTGGTACCCTACAGGTGCCCTGCTTACTGCAGGAGGGGCTGGATGACCTCTGGAGGTCCCCTCCAACCCACACCACTCCCTGGAGCCTGCAGCTCTCTCTTCCCACTGGGAACCTCAGCTTCTCGGCCAGCGCAACAGAAACCTCCTCCAGTCTTTTCTCCCTCACCCCTTCATCCTGGTATTTAAGGGCTGGAACTTTCCCCTAATCACTTGCACTGGCTGCAGGTGCCCAGGCACAGGTGGGGCTGGGGGTGCTGCAGGTGTGGGAAGGGGCCAGCTTCATGCCAGACACAGCAGGGTTCAACTGACCCAGCCCAGGGTGCAGCTGGACCCCTGGGCCACGGCTGCCTCCGAGCAGAGGCATTTCGGAACGCACAGCAGAGAGCAGGGTCTGAGGGAGCAGCCCTGCAAACGCCCAGGGGAGAGAGAAAGAAGGGCAGGGCAGAGTGCTCCAGCAGCCGGAGCAGAGCCCCCTGGCAGTGCCCACAGAGGTGCAGGGCGAAGCAGGCACCCAGGCTGCGGAGCAGGCTCCAGCAGGCACTCTGCAGGGACTGCGCAGGCTGCTGCTGAGCGCCTCCAGGCAGGGCAATGCTGCAGCACTTCCCCGGCAAGAGGAGCTCAGAGGCGCTGCTTGTGCAGGTCCCTGGCACCCTCTGCCGGCGTTTGCCCAGCTGCCGGAGAGCTGCCTGCACAGCTGCCACTTGCCGTGCCCACAGCGTGCCCAAGGAGCCCCAGGATGGCTCAGGCTGGGAGGGAGCTCAGAGTTCATCCACTCCAACCTCCTGCCCTGCCCAGGGACACCTCTCAGCTACACTCAGCTGCTCAGGCACTCATCCAGCCTGGCCTGCAGCACCCCCAGGCAGGAGGCAGCCACAGCCTCCCTGGGCAGCCTGTGCCAGGCTCTCACCACCCTCACACTCAACAGCTTCTGCCTCAGCTCCACTCTCAGCCTGCTCTGCCTCAGCTCCAAACCATTCCCCTTGGCCTGGCTCAGGCCCCCTCAGCACAAGTCCCTCTGCAGCCTTCCTGCAGGCTCCCTTCAGGCCCTGGCAGCAGCTCTGAGGTGCCCCTGGAGCCTTCTCCTCTGCAGGCTGCACCCCCCCAGCCCCCTCAGCCTGTGCTCACAGCAGAGCTGCTCCAGCCCTGGGCTCAGCTTTGTAGCCTCCTCTGGGCTCTCTCCAGCAGCTCTGTGCCCTCCTCCTGCTGGGGACAGCAGAGCTGGGGGCAGTGCTGGAGGTGAGGCCTGAGCAGAGCCAAGGGGCACAATGCCCTCTCCTGCCCTGCTGGCTGAGGATGACAAAATCAGCTGCAAGCCCTGGGGGGAAACGCCAAAGCTCCCCAAAGCTGCAAGCAGGCTCTGCTGCACGGAGCTGCTGAGCTCTCAGAGGGTCACAGACTGCACTGGGTTGGAAGGGACCTCCAAAGCTCATCAGTCCAACCCCCCTGCAGCCAGCAGGGACACAGCCACTACAGTCTCCAGAGTCTGGGAGAAATGAGAAGCTCTTTCTCAGCTCTCAGGCATGTGAAAGCCAAGCCCAGCCCACCCCAGCCCACCTCTACCTTCTCCTGGAGAGTAGGATGCTCGACGCCGACACAACCACTGCAGCCAGCAGAAGGAAGCCAGGCAGGAATACAGCTCTGAGACCTGCAGCTGCTCTCTCACCCTCCTGTCTTCTTGCTGCAGGACATGTTCTGGCAGGACTAGGGCCTGGTTTGAACTTCTGGGTTGGTTTGATTGGTTGAGGTTCTCCAACAGCCAAGCACAATCTCAGTGGCAGAGTCAATCTCAGTCTGAGCTCAGATCCATGGGAGTGCAGCCCAGGAACAAGGCTTCAGTGGTGCCCACCCAGCCTGGTGCCTCCCAGCCATGCAGAAGATGATGCAAGCTCCATCAGAGCAGCTGCTTGGACACAAGCACACAGCAACAGACACATCAGGGCATGAAGGGCAGCAGGGCAAAGATTCCCAGCCCTGGGGCTGCCTGTGCCCTCACTCCTCTCCTTCTGTCAGTGGAGCCTCGCTGGGGACAACACTGAGAATGCCATGGCCATGGCTGTGCCAGCACAGGGCCTGGGGGCTGGAGGTGATGGACTCTGCACAGCCACGGTGCCTGCAGGCAGCACTGCACCCTGTGGAGCACAGCTGGGAGCTGCAGCTTCTTCAACAGCCAGAGCAGAGAGGAACTCTTGGCACTGAGGGTGGGCAGACACTGGCACAGGCTGCACAGGGAGGCTGTGAGTGCCCCTTGCCTGGAGGTGTTCAAGGCCAGGCTGGATGAGGCCTTGGGCAAGCTGTGCTCAGTGGGAGGTGTCCCTGCCCGTGGCTGGAGCTGGGTGACTTTGAAGATCTCTTCCAACCCAGCCCATTCTGTGACTACAAATCATTAAAGCCCTTCCCTTTGGGTGCTGTTTTGTGAGACTCACATCTTGGCTGAGGAACAAGTTCTGCACCAGGAGGCTGCTGGAGCACTGCCACAGTGGTCCCATGGCTGGAGATGCTCAAGGTGAGGCTGGAGAAGGCTGTGAGCAACCTGCTGCAGTGGAGGATGTCCCTGCTGAGTGCAGGGGGCTGGATGCCCTTTGGAGCTCCCTTCCAGCCCAGCCCACTCTGTGATTCCACCATCTGACACTGAAGGCTGCTGAAGCAATTCCTTCTGTGCAGGGCTGCTTTGGATGTCAGAGCCCAGCAGGGATCTGTTTGCTCTGCAGCTGCTGAGGACTCCTGGGTGCTAATAAAGGCAAAATGAGTGTCTGGAGCACGGCTGAGGCTGGCACAGCACTGCAAGCTCAGCTGGGGGCTGTGTCTGCAGAGGCTGCTGAGGTCAGGGAGGGCTGGCAAGTGTGGCACTTTGGCTCCTACGTGTTCCACCTCCCACTTCCCTAAGGGAATGTTCTGTTCAGGACCAAGCTTAGCCAAGTTCTCTGCCGTTAGGTGTCATTGTTCTCCTCTGGAAAGCGCCAAAGGCTGCGCAGCTGCCAGGGCTGCCTCAGAGGAGTCTCTTCTGAGCTCTCTCTCTCTTTTTATGCTGCAGGAAGAGCATCTCTTGGTTTTTTAAAGGTATTAGAATGCATCGACTTGGATCGACTGCAGCCAACCCAAGAAGTTCAACAAGGCCAACAGCAAGGTCCTGCACATGGGTCAGGGCAATCCCAAGCTGGGAAGAGTGGCTGGAGAGCAGCCTGCAGGAGAAGGCCTTGGGGGTGTCAGCTGGTGACAAACTGCCCAGGGGCCAGCACTGTCACTGGCAGCCCAGAGGCAGCTGTGTGCTGGCTGCAGCCAGAGCAGAGAGAGCAGCAGCACAGGGAGGGGATTCTGCCCCTCCAATCTGCTCAGACCATACCTGGAGTACTGCATCCAGTTCTTGTGCACTCAGCATAAGAAAGTCAGGCAGGTGCTGAAGAGGGCCCAGAGGAGGCCACCAAGATGCTCAGGAGGCTGGAGAAGCTCTGCTGTGGGCACAGGCTGGAGAGCTGTGGCTGCTCAGCCTGCAGAGGAGAAGGCTGCAGGCAGAGCTCAGAGCTGCAGCTGAGCATCTGCAGGGCAGCTGCAGGCAGGCTGGGGAGGGACTGCTCAGAAGGGGCTGTGGGGACAGGCCCAGGGCAATGGTTTGGCAGTGGAGCAGGGCAGAGTTGGGCTGGAGCTGAGGAGCTGCTGGGGGCTTTAGCCAGCTGACAGCACTGCTGCAAAGTTTGACTGACTGCTGCCAGAGAAGGCTTACCCAGAGCCTTTCTTTTGTTTTGCTTTGCACATTTTTGTTTCTTCTCTTTTTTTGGGTAGAACTAGCAGAGATCTGGGGGCTGAGCTCAAACCTGCGCCCGGCTGCGTGGCGCAAGCTCAACTGGTACCTAAACCTCCTCCTTGGCCTTTTGGGGACAGCAGCTTTGCTCTCACAGCAGGCAGCTGGGAAAAGCCAGTTTAGAACCTAAACAAACACCCCCAAAGCTACCAAAAAAAAAGAGAGATGATTTCCTCCAGGAATCCCTGAGGAGCAATAAATGCAGCAGCTACAAAACCCTTTTGCCTTTCTGGGATGCCAGCTTTGTTTTCACAAAGAAGCAGCTGGGAAAAGCCAATTTATAACCTACATAAACCCCCCAAAACCACCCCAAAAAAAGGAGAGATTCTTTCTTCTTGCAATCCTTGAGGAGCAATAAATGCAGCAGCTACAAAACCCTCCTTGCTAAAACCATTTGTTGCCTTTTTGGACACCAGCTTTGCTTTCACAAAGAAGCAGTTGGGTAAACCCCAATTTATAACCTAAATACCCCCCCACAAAAAGAGATGATTTCTTCCAGGCATCTTTGAGGAGCAATAAATGCAGCAGCTACAAAACCCTCCTTGCTAAACCATTTTTGCCTTTTTGGGACACTTTGTTTTCACAAAGAAGCAGTTGGAAAAAGCCAATTTATAACCTACATAAACCCCCCAAAAAGAGAGGTTCTTTCTTCTTGCAATCCTTGAGGAACAATAAATGCAGCAGCTACAAACCCTTCCTTGCTAAAAACATTTTGCCTTTCTGGGATGCCAGCTTTGCTTCCACAAAGAAGCAGTTGGGAAGAGCCAATTTATAACCTAAACAAACCCCCCCCAAAAAGAGAGCTGATTTCTTCCAGGAATCTTGAAGGAACAATAAATGCAGCAGCTACAAACCCTTCCTTGCTAGACCACGTTGCCTTTCTGGGATGCCAGCTTTGCTTCCACAAAGAAGCAGCTGGGAAAAGCCAATTTATAACCTACATAAAGCCTCCCCAAAAAAGAGAGCTGCCTCCAGGAATCAGTAGGTTATTTACCTGTAACAGATTATTTCTTCTAGGAAACAATAACTGCAGCAGCCACAAAGAGCACCTGAAGAGAGCCACTCCTCAGAGCAGAAGCACTTCAGTGCCAGCTGGGCTCACGCTTTCTGCTGGACCCCAAGCACCATCTGCTACCTTTGAGTGAGGGCTGCGAGTTGTAGTTAGTGCTTTGGTGTCAAATACAAAGGGGGATGCTAGAAAGCTGCTCCCAGGCAGGCAGCAACACCTTGTGGAACATGACTGAGCTCAGGCAGTGCTCAACCCTGCAGCTCGCAGCCGCCAGCTGCTGCCGAAGATAAGCCAACAGCAGAGCTTCACCCAAGCCTCTGCCAGGCAGTGCCAGCTGACTGCAGCCTGCCACAAGAGGCTGGCAGAGGATTTCACAGGCAGAGTGACAGATTCATCTGCAGGGGAATGATGATGTCCCATGCAGACCTGCTGCACTGCTCAGGAGCTGGGAGCTGCCAGGGAAATGTCACCAGGGGGAGATGCATTTAGATCTTAGCAGAGGCTCCTAGGGCCAAGGGACGACTTTCTTCTCCCAGAAAAGAAGAACCCAAAGAGCACTGCTTCATCTTAGGAGAAAAGAAGAACCCAAGAGCAGAAGAGTTGCAGTCAGTGCATTGCTGCAAATGCCTTTGTGGGCATCTGGATCTCCAAAAGCTCCCTTGGTGTTCTCACTGCTGCCTCCTGCTAGAAAAGAAGGTGGCAAGGAAGATCATGAAACCAAAACTGAGAGCCCTGAGGCTGTTCAGTCTGGAGAGCAGAAGGCTGAGAGGAGATCTGACCTAAGCATCTGAGGGGTAGGGGCAAGATGAAGGTGCCAGGCTCTGTGTGCTGGTGCCCAGGGATAGGACAAGGGACAACAGGCCAAGCTGGAAGCCAGGAGGTGCCAGCTGAGCAGCAGGAGAAAGCTGTTTCTTTTGAGGGTGCTGGAGGCCTGGAGCAGGCTGCCCAGGGAGGCTGTGGAGCCTCTTTCTCTGGAGAGCTTCCAGCCCCACCTGGATGTGCTCCTGGGTGCCCTGATACTTACTCGAATCAGGATCCAGTTCCAAGTTGGCCTGGAAGACACCAGTGGAATTCTGCCCTTGACAGTTGCTGTGTTCACAGATGGCTCTTAGGAAGCTGCTGGAAGAGGAGAGCCTGGGCTGTGGGAAGCACCTTCCCTAGGAAGCAAAACTTAACAAGGCAAACTGCCTGAATGCTTCCCTCAGCCAGCAAACTTAGCACAGGTCTGCCTGTGGGTCTGGAAGCTGCTTCTGGTCTCTCAGATTTAGCCACGTCAGGAGCTGCAAGGTGGTGTCCTGAAGAGTCATGAGAGCTCTGGATCCTTCAGTTGCCTCTCTTAGTCAGGGCCTGCTCATTCCCCTTCCAAAGGGGTGGAAGGACTCAGGTGAATCACTTCTCCACACAGCTCTTCCCACATGCCCCAGGGTGGGCTGAATCACTCTCTGGAGCGGTCTGAGCCTTCCCACTGCCTGCAGGGGGAACAAAAGGATGGAGATAAGCTATAGACAGGGACAGGGCAAAGGCTCCCACCACTGTCAGCTCTTAGCAGGCTTCCACCCTTCCTCTTGTCAAGTGCCAGCTGGAGGATTAGTGCCCCCAGCCCCGCCAGGACGGTGGTGTTTGCCCCAGCAGAGCCTCCTCTGCAAGCTGCGGGAGAGGAAAGCCTCAGTGCTGCTTTCGTTCTGTGCTTCTGTGCTCCACAGCCTCCCTGGGCCACCTGTGCCAGTGGCTCCACACCCTCACTGCCTGTGCTCCACAGCCTCCCTGGGCCACCTGTGCCAGTGGCTCCACACCCTCACTGCCTGTGCTCCACAGCCTCCCTGGGCCACCTGTGCCAGTGTCTCCTAACCCTCACTGCCTGTGCTCCACACCCTCTCTGGGCAACCTGTGCCAGCCTCTCCCCACCCTCACTGTAAAGGATTTCTCCCTAATCTCCAATCTCAAATCTGCCTTCCTCAAGCCTCATTCCATTCCCTTTCATCCTACCACTCCATGCCATTGCAAAAAGTCCCTTCCTGGCTTTCTTGTACCCTGCTCTGACTGCTCAGATCTGTTGTCCATGCCCACAGCAGCTCAGAAACCTGCAGACCATGCTCTCCTCTGGCTCTGTAAGTCCCTGCCAGCACACTCTTTCCACATGTCTGGCCAGGCAGAGCCACCAGTGCCATAAACTGGATCAAAAGACTTCATTTCCAGCTGCCCCTGCTGTGAAAATCATAAACCACCCACCTGAGAGGTTCCACAAAGAAGCCTGAGTGGATCTGAGTGCAAGGAGATGCAGAAATGACAGCAGCTCTCAGCACCATCCATCTTGTTTGCACAATGGGAGTCACAAAAGGAGCTGGGCTCTCTCTGGCATCCTCATTAATCAAATGCATTCTGCTCTTTAATTAAAAGCAGAGGGGGCAGTGCTTGCCTGCTCTCATAGCCCTCACTCATCAGCTCATCTCCCAGCAACTCCTTTGGATAGATTAGGGCCTCCACTTGAGAAAAAATAACCAAACACAAACCCCACATCCATCATTTTCCTCTTTTCAACCTCCACACACCCCCCAAGCACAGCCTGGGAAGCTTCCATCCTCCCCTTTCACCTGCCCACAAAGGAGCTCTTCATTAAACCTTAAGGAGAGGAGAAAAAGCAGTAGCACAAGGGCAGGAGGAGAAGGAAGCCTTCAGTCTGAGATGTTTCATATCTTAATTGGTTAGCTGGAAGAAATGAGAAGCTGCATTCATCACTCTGCTGCTAACCCTCCTGCAGTCGGTGGCCAAGAGCCCAGCGAGTGTGGTGGGGCCAAGGCAAAGCCCTAATTGAATTAGGAACTGACTGCTGATGGGGTCTATGATGTAATTCCCTTCAGCTTCCCCTCTGAGCAGCAAGAAACAGGCAAGATTTATGCAAGCCTGCCACAGAGGCAAGGGAATTACGTTTGTATTGACCTGGAGAAAAGGAAAAGCATCTTTGGCTATGAACTCACTGCGGCAGAATCACAGAATCAGCCAGGGCTGGAAAGGACCACAAAGATCATAGAATCACAGAATGGTTTAGGTTGGAAAGGATCACAAAGATCATAGAATCACAGAATGGTTTAGGTTGGAAAGGACCACAAAGATCATAGAATCACAGAATGGTTTAGGTTGGAAAGGACCACAAAGATCATAGAATCACAGAATGGTTTAGGTTGGAAAGGACCACAAAGATCATAGAATCACAGAATCAGCCAGGGCTGGAAAGGACCACAAAGATCATAGAATCACAGAATGGTTTAGGTTGGAAAGGATCACAAAGATCATAGAATCACAGAATGGCTTAGGTTGGAAGGGACCACAAAGATCATAGAATCACAGAATGGCTTAGGTTGGAAAGGATCACAAAGATCATAGGATCACAGAATGGTTTAGGTTGGAAGGGACCTCAAAGATCAGCCAGTTCCAACCCCCTGCCATGCACAGGGACACCTCACACTAGATAAGGCTGGCCAGAGCCTCATCCAGCCTGGCCTTAAACACCTCCAGGGATGAGGCTTCCACCACTTCCCCTTCCAGGCTCTCACCACCCTCATCTTGAACAACTTCTTCCTAACCTCCAGTCTGAATCTTCCCATTTCCAGCTTTGTTCCATTCCCCCCAGACCCATCCTAGATCTCAAAGCAACAATCAGCTTTGAGACATTGCCTGCCTTGGACTGGCAGCTTTGAATGTTTCCTGAGGGTGACTGAAAGACCTAACAAAGCAGGAAGAAAGTCTGAAGTGAATGTGGAGTTGTTCAGTCTTGATGTGGTGAGGCTGGGGTTGGTCTCTGCTCCCAAGCAACCAGTGACCTGAGGAGAGGCAAAGTGCTGCAGTTGTGCCAGGGAAGGGTTAGGGAGGGGAGGTTAGGAAGAATTCCTTTGCTGCAAGAGTGGTGAAGGGTTGGGACAGGCTGCCCAGGGAGGTGGTGGAGTCCCCATCCCTGGGGGTGTTCAAGCAGCTGTGGCTGTGGTGCTTCAGGCTGGAGTTCAGTGGTCATGGGAGTGGGTTAGGGTTGGACTCGATGATCTTGGAGGTCTTCTCCACGCTCAGTGACTCTGTGACTTGGCAGAGCAGCTCTTCTCCAAACACTGGGGTGCTTTAGCTCCATCTTTCCCCCTCCCAGGATGAAACATTCCCAGCAGCTCCAGAAAGTGAACTGATAAAATCTTTTCCTTCGTGGTGATCACTGCAGCAACGAAACACTTTTTGTAATGCCAAGCATGAAACACCCTGGCGAGGGACGGAAGCCTCCCTCTGCACATCTCTGTCCATCTCCTTTGTGCAGCATCAGCCCAAGCACTTCCAGCATTAGCTTGGGGACATCTGCAGCTTCCAGCCCTCTGATGGGTGCTCACTGCTGTCTGGGGACACAAAAAGCTCTTGTCCATACCGGAGCATCCATGTAGCTGGGAGCCAGGCAGGGATGGAGAACGCACCAGCCTAGGAAACCGATTGCCGAGGTCAGCACACGGCCCACGCCGGCACCAAGCTGAGTTCACCTCCAGCTGGGGGAGGGCAAAGAGTCCAGACTGCTTCAGAGGTGCAGCTTCGGTGAGGAATGCATTTCCTGTTGGAAACAGCAAAGGCAAAATGCAGTCACAGCCTCACAGCGCCTCTGCTGCATGCATGGGATTGTAGGGAGCTCCAACAAGAGGCCTGAGGCAGGCTTTGCACAAGCAGCAGCCTTACAGCGCTGACTGAAAGCCTTCATCAGCACAGAACTTTTCTCCTCCGACAATACCTGACCCAAAGCAGGAGATGGAGAGAGAAGTCGTCAGCAGAGACCCAACCCCCCAGCGTTCTGCTTTGCTCTCCCTTTCACCTTCACAGTGCTGGTCGTTATGTTAGGCAAAAGGACAGACTGGAGCTGCTCAGAGCTCTGGCACTGAAGGCTCCTGTTGCAGAGCTGTGTGGCCTGGGTCCCTGAGCAGGACCTTCTACTTCCTAAGCAAGTGCCATGGCTACAGTGCTGGTGGATGCCAGAGCTGTGCAGTACTTAGCTAGGCTCAGAGGGAGCTCCACAGCAGAACTCAGAACCAAGCCCTTTGAGAGCATCAAGGCCAACCTCTCACTCAACACCTAATTAACTAAGCCATGGCACCAAGTGCCTCATTCAGCCTCCTCTTAAACACAACTCTCAGCTCTGCCCTCTCTGGGTGGGAAGAGGATGGAGCCAAATGCTCTGCTCCTGCCCCAGCTGCCAGCCACTGACTGCTCCTCCAAACACCACACTGGGGTTCACATCAGTGACTGAAGCAGCACCCAGAAGGTGTCCTCCTCTTTGGGAAGCACAAAGCTATCCCAGGGCAGCGTTACCACAGGAGTGTGCCTGACTCTGGAATGACCCAGACAGTTACTCCAAAGGTGGAATGGTGCTGGCACAGCTCCCAAAGGAACAGAGGAATGCACAGCTTTGGAGTGACCCAGACAGGCTGCGGAGCAGAGGAAGGAGCAGAACAGCTCCCAGGGGAGCAGAGGAATGCACAGCTTTGGAGTGACCCAGACAGGCTGCAGAGCAGAGGAAGGAGCAGAACAGCTCCCAGGGGAACAGAGGAGTGCACAGCTTTGGAGTGACCCAGACAGGCTGCAGAGCAGAGGAAGGAGCAGAAAGCTCCCAGGGGAACAGAGGAGTGCACAGCACACCATGCTTAGCACTAGGTGAAGCAAGCATAACTCAGGTGTCAGCACACAATGCCTGATCCATGGCTAAAAGCAAGCCCCAGAGACTCCTCAGGGCACTGGCTAAGTGTCCAGCAGGAGCAAGAGCAGCTCCATGCTGTGCTACACTGGATATTAATCCATGCACAAAGGTACAAGCATTTAGGTACTTACCACTGCTGGCCTTGGGATGTTTGGTTTCTTAGCAGCCTCTCTGCTCGTCCACTTGTCTTGCATGTGCTTTGAAAGTCAGGATGAGGACTGGGATGGGTGAGAAGGGCTGTGCTGAGTAAGTCACAGAGGTTCTCCTGCCCCTCTGCTCTGCCCTGCTGAGGCCACAGCTGGAATGCTGTGTCCAGGTCTGGGCCCCTCAGCTCAAGAAGGAGCTCAGGGAGCTGCTGGAGAGAGTCCAGCCCAGAGCCCCCAGGCTGCTGCAGGCAGTGAACATCTCCTGTGAGGCCAGGCTGAGGGAGCTGGGCTGGGAGCTGGCAGCAGAGGAGCCTGAGGGCTGCCCTCAGTGCTGGTCAGAGATGTGCAGGGCTGCAGCCAGGCTCTGCTCAGGGCTGTGCAAGGACAGGACAAGGGGCACTGGGTGCCAGCTGGAGCAGAGGAGGTGCCAGGGCAACAGGAGCGAAAACTTTGTCCCTGAGAGGGTGCTGGAGGCCTGGAGCAGGCTGCCAGAGAGGCTGTGGAGTCTCCTCTGGAGACTTTCCATCCCCCCTGGCTGTGTTCCTGTGTGCCCTGCCCTGGGAGCTCCTGCTCTGGCAGGTGGTTGGACAGGACGAGCTCTGGAGGTCCTTTCCAACCACCTTCTCCATCACCCTTTGGCTTCAGTTAGTAGCTGGGGGTGGGGTTTGCAGGGCTAACGCTGAGAGGAGCACCAGCAGCGAATGGGTTCGGGCCAGCAGCAGCAGTGCTGAGCTCACCCCCACAGATCCTGGCTCAACAACTCAAGAACAAAGTAAGAGAGAAGTTTCTCAGTGACCTGACTGGAGATTGCCCCTTGGGCACGCAGCAGCTTGAACCCAGAGCTCGCAGGAGGGAACCCAAAGGGAAGTGTCCAGGTCTGTAGTGGTTTAGGGCAGCAGTGACTGGGTTGAGAGTCTCACACTCTGCTTTTCAAGGCTTCCAGTACCACAGTTCTACTTCTCCTGCTTCCTAAAAGCCTGCATTTCACATCCACCTCTTAACTGTCTCCTTCAGAAAGGAGCCTGTGCAAAGTCTGTGTAGCTCTGAGGCGGAAGCAGCCCTGCAAGAGCTCCCACATGTTCCCTGGCTTTTCCCCATCGACTCCAAACAGATGTGTTTAAAACCTGATGCTGTACAGAGTTTATGTCCCTGCTGTGATGTCCATGAAGCTCTTTGCCTGCTGAGATCTCTGTATTTGATCAAAGGCAGCTGAAGAATAAACCTCGAGAGAAGGCAAAGGCGGCAGAGGTGCCAGGGTGCTGTGCTGCCCTCACTGCCGTGCAGCCTGGACGGAGTCGTCTGCCAGCAGCACGTGAAGCGACTCAGCCAAACTCTAACGACCTCTCACAGCCTCCCTTCACAACGCTGCCTGCTCGCTGCTCCTGCCAGGGCCCCACCACGGCAGGCTGAGCTGCAAAGGAGGTGCTCAGCCAGTGGACAGCTGCAGGCTGCAAAGTCTGCCCTGCAGGAGGGCATGGAGGAGTAAAACTGAGACTTCTGCCCGAATGCGAGGAGAGGCTGAGCTCTAGGGAGGGTCTGCTGCAGCTCTGCTCTGCTCACACCACACCTCCAATGCTGTGCCCACTCTGGGGCTCCCTGCTGGGGCTCGGTGATGTTCAGTGAAGTTGGAGGAGAGAAGGAAACAGAACCAAATCCACTGCGTGGAGAGGAACCAGAGACTGCGGCGACAGAGAGGTGAAAGGATGGTCGAGAACTGACAGAGGTGAGGCCAGGCCACGATGAGGCCAGGACGACGATGAGGCCAAGGTGACAAGGAGGCCAGGACAACAAGGAGGCCAAGACAATGATGAGGCCAAGGTGACGATGAGGCTGAGGCGACAATGAGGCTGAGGTGATGATGAAGTCGAGGAGATGATGAGGCCACGGTGAGGATGAGGCCAGGGCGAGGATGAGGCCGAGGCGATGATGAGGCCAGGACAATGATGAGGCCAAGGTGATGATGAGGCCAAGGCGATGATGAGGCCAGGACAACGATAAGGCCAAGGCAACGATGAGGCCAAAGTGATGATGAAGCCAGGACAACGATAAGGCCAAGGTGAGGATGAGGCCAAGATGACAACGATGAGGCCAGGATGACAATGATGAGGCCAAGGCAATGAGGAGGCCAAGGTGACGATGAGGCTAAGGCGACAACGAGGAGGCCAAGGCAACGGTGAGGCCACAGCGATGACGAGGCCAAGGCAGTGAGGAGAGGCAGCAGCAGAGCCACCAAGGCAGGAGTTCGTCTCTAACGTTGAGTCAGGAGCGAGGAGATGAGTTTGGGATCAGCGCGGAGCAGAGGCTTGGCTGCTGCACTTCCCATCCTCTGCCTCACTCAGCTCTTCAGCTCTGCTGCCTCAGGCTGGAAGATCTTTGTGGCAGAAGGAAGGTTGCACAGAAAGCAGAAGACAGGAGATTGGATAGGCAGAAGACTGACCAGGGCTGGGTGCTAGGTTGGACTGGATGAGCTCGGAGCTCTCTTCCAAGCTGCTTGATTCTATGACAAGCAAGCCCAGAAGGCAACTTCTTGTGTGATCCTCAGCCCACAGGCACCAGAGCTGCCTCTGCACCTGCCCATGGGCAGTACTCTGATTTCTTGGGTGGCCAAGGAACTCACCTGCCCTAAACGTGCCTGTCAGTGGGTAGGAACCGCAACCTTTCTTTGACCAGTTTGGGGTTTTCTATCCTTCACCCTTCCTTCTGCTTTGGTTTTGCATCTGTTTGGGGGTTTTGCTGAGGGGGAGGTTGTTTGGTTGGATTTTTCTGGGGCTGGTTGGTTTAAGGTTTTTTATTTTGTTGTTGGTTCTTTCTTTGCTTGGTTGAGTCTTGGGTTGGGTTTTGGGTTGGGGTGGGGTTTTTTTTGGTGCTAGCAGTTCCCTTTGATCAGGAAACTTTCTACTTTGTCTGATTCCCTCCCTGGGGGTGCTAAGGTCAGGCTGAAGAGAGCAGTAAGATCTCCCCTCAGCCTTTTTCTGCTCCAGACTAAGCAAGAACTGTTCTAACCTGCCAAATTTGCTCATGCATTTGGGTTTCAAGTTCCTCAGAGTTATTGTTCTGAGCTTAACCTTCCACATCTTCTGATAGATTTGGGTTTCAAGTCCCCCAAAGCTTCTTTTTGAGCTTAATCTTCCAAACTTTCTACTATATTTGCCTTCCAAGCCCCTCAAATTTATTGTTTTGAGCTTAACCTTCCAAACTTCCTACTACAGTTGGGTTTCAAGTTAATTTTGGGGGCTTAACCTTCCAAGTTTTCTGATAGATTTGGGTTTCAAGTCCCTCAAAGCTATTTTTTGAGCTTAACCTTCCAAGTTTTCTGATAGATTTGAGTTTCAAGTCCCTCAAAGCTACTTTTTGAGCTTAACCTTCCAAATCTTCTGATAGATTTGGGTTTCAAGTCTCCCAAAGCTACTTTTTGAGCTTAGCTTTCCAAACTTTCTACTATATTTGGCTTTCAAGCCCCTCAAATTTGTTGCCTTGAGCTTAACCTTCCAAATTTTCTGATAGATTTGAGTTTCAAGTCCCCCAAAGCTTCCTTTTGAGCTTAATCTTCCAAACTTTCTGCTATATTTGGCTTTCAACTCTCTCAAAGTCACTGTTTTGAGCATAATCTTCCAAATTTTCTACTGTATTTCAGTTTCAAATCCCTCAAAGTTGGTTTTTTTGAGGCTTAATCTTCCAAATTTTCTGATGTATTTGGGTTTCAAGTCCCTCAAAGCTACTTTTTGAGCTTAATCTTCCAAACTTTCTACTATATTTGGCTTCCAAGCCTCTCAAATTTATTGTTCTGAGCTTAACCTTCCAAACTTTCTAATATAGTTGGGTTTCAGGTCCCTAAAATTTACCATTTTGAGCTTAACCTTCCAAATTTTCTACTGTATTTGAGTTTCAAGTCCCTCAAAGCCACTTTTTGGGGCTTAACCTTCCTAAACTTTCTATTGTATTTGAGTTTCAAGTCCCCCAAAGTTATTTTTTGAGCTTAACCTTCCAAACTTTCTACGATATTTGGGTTTCAAGCCCCTCAAAGTTACTGCTTTGAGCTACATCTTTCACATCAGCTGACATAAGTCCCTCAAATATATTATTTTGAGCTTCCCCTTCCAAATTTTCTACTGTATTTGAGTTTCAAGTCCCTCAAAGTTATTTTTTGGGGGCTTAATCTTCCAAATTTCCTGATACATTTTGGGTTTTGAGTCCCTCAAAGTCACTTTTTGAGCTTAACCTTTCAAACTTTCTAACAGAGTTGAGTTTCAAGTCTCTCAAATTTATCATTTTGAGCTTCACCTTCCACATTTTCTACTTTATTTGAGTTTCAAGTCCCTCAAAGTTACTTTTTGGGGCTTAATGTTCTAAATTTCCTGATATATTTGGGGTTTTCAGTCCCTCAAAGCTACTTTCTGAGCTTAACCTTCTAAATTTTCTGATATATTTGGTTTTCAAGACTCCCAAACTACTTTTTGACCTTAATCTTCCAAACTTTCTACTATATTTAGGTTTCAAGCCCCTGAAATTTATTGTTTTGAGCTTAACCTTCCAAAATTTCTACTACATTTGAGTTTCAAGTCCCTCAGAGCTACTTCTTGGGGCTTAACCTTCTGAGATTTCTGATACATTTGGGTTTCAAGTCCCTCAAGGTTATGTTTTGGGCCTTCCCCTTCCACACTTTCTGCTCCATTCGGGTTTTCAAGTCCCTGGAAGCTGCGCTTGGAGCTCTCTCTTGGGGGTGCCACCAGACCTGCCCAGCTTGGTGAAAGAAATCATTTCCCACTCCACTCCAGGTAAGAAAATGATTATCCATAGTTTTATGTACCTTTATATAAAAAGTTACAAGTAGCAAGCATATGACAGAGCCACGGGAGAGCAACAGCAGGGGCCGTGGGGGCATGCTTTGTACAATGGCAGCTAAGAAAGGGAACTCTGCCAGCTCCAAACCTCCAGGAACACACATGCAGGTTAAGTGTCTTCAGTGTCCAGTTCAGTCCTATTGCTGGGGGGGAGGGGGGCTGGTCCAGCACAACAGTTCTCTTCAAGTGATGCTGAAATGGCTAAAAAGACCCTGATTTTGCAAACCAAACCTTCCTGAAAGGGGGGATTTGAACTTGCAACAAGAAAAAGAGAAGAGAGAAAGAAAAGAAAAAGAAAAGAGAGAAAGAAAAGAAGAGAAGAGAAATGCCCAAGAAGCAGAATAACCAAAGTCTTATTGCCTTCTAGGGATTGCACTCAACACCTCATTGTTTTGCTGCCAGGTGGTCAGAGAGTCCCCATCAAACCTCTTAGCTGGTGTTTTCCAGGGATGCAGGTCCACATCCCCTTGGAGCATGTTCCAAGTCACAGCCAGGAGAGCTCCGTTCCCAAGCAGGCTGGAAACAGCACACACACAAGGTCAGTGGAGAGCACAGGCCACAGAGAGGTGAAGCACAGGCACAAAATGCAGCAGCTGGGGGAAAACTAAACTGCTTTTAAGGGGGAGAAAAAGGGGGGGGAGGAGTGGGGGGCAGGGGGAGGCTGGGTTAGGAGGAGCTCATTTCTCCCTGATTTCTTCTTCCAGTTGGCAGCAAACCTCCAAATGGATTTGCAAGCCAAGGTGGCCAGCACCAGACTGCAAAAGGAACATGGCGTTGTGCAGTGAGGACCTCCTGCTAAGGAGGTAGCCAAGGTCAGGCTCAGGGAGGCTCTGACCAAGCTGACCTAGTGAGGGATGTCTCTGCTGACTCCACAGGGCTTGGACTAAAGGACTTCTGGAGTCTCTCCCAACCCAGCCCATGCTGTGTCTCACAGGGAGCTGAAACGTGGCCAGACTCCTTCACACAGCTCCAACCACTCACTGCAGGGTTGTGGCACCCAGAGGTGGCATGGCTGCATGGATGGGCAGGGGCCAGAGGGGACCCTCAGCAGATTTGTTGATGGGACCAAACTCCTAGGGGTGGCTGATAACACTGCAAGGCTGTGCTGCCACCCGAGAGCAGGGCAAAGGGGAGCCTCATGGAGCTCAATGAGGGACAAGGGCAGAGTCCTGCTTCTGGGCAAGGACATCAGGCACCAGCACAGCCCAGGGGTGGTCCTGCTGGAAAGCAGCTCCATGGAGAAAGGCCTTGGAAGTGCTGCTGGGCAGCAAAGTGCCCTTGGGGCCAGGAGGGCCATGCAAAGCAGCTCTGGAGGATGTCAAACTAGGGGGAGAGCAGAGTGCTGTGAAGAAGGAGGAGTTAAAGAGACTGTGCTCAATTAAAAGTGGTCATCATCTCCCATTCACTTTACTCCCCTCAGCACTCAGGCCTGGCTCTCCCCACACAAGGCAAGAGAAAGCTTGGGAGCTAAGGTGCAGCTCAGCAGACACACACAGGGCTCCAAACAGGGCAAAGCAACAGCTGGTGCAGCTGTGGCAGGGTTACTCACCTCCAGCTTGGCTCCTAGACCCTCGTGGTGTTGTACTCAGACTCATGTTTGCTTAGAGACCCAATGAGGCAGAACCTGGAATGTTATGGCTATGTCATTCAAAACAATCAGAGTTTGCACAGGAAGAACAAGGAAGAATTCCATGCAGAGGGACTGTTGGCAAGGACAAGGGGGAATGGGTTTGAACTGGCAGAGGGGAGATGGAACCTGGATGTTAGGAAGAAGTTCTCTGCAGTGAGGGTGGTGAGAGACTGGCACAGGCTGCCCAGAGAGGCTGTGGAGCACAGAATGTGAGAAGGCTCAGGGCAGAGCTCATTGCTGTCTGCAGCTGCCTGCAGGGAGGCTGTAGCCAGCTGGGGTTGGGCTCTGCTGCCAGGCAGCCAGCAGCAGAAGAAGGGGACACAGCCTGAAGCTGTGCCAGGGCAGGTCTAGGCTGGATGTGCTGAGGAAGTTGTTGGCAGAGAGAGTGATTGGCATTGGAATGGGCTGCCCAGGGAGGTGGTGGAGTGGCCGTGGCTGGAGGTGTTGAAGCCAAGCCTGGCTGGGGCACTTAGTGCCATGGTCTGGTTGGTTGGGCAGGGCTGGGGGCTAGGCTGGGCTGGAGGAGCTTGGAGCTCTCTGCCAGCCTGGCTGATTCTATGAAAAAATGAAGGTCACACAGAAGCATTCTTTGGTTGTTGGCCTGTGTGAGTGTGGCTAAGTGTACAGCAGTAAAAGGAAAAGAAAGGAAGTGGAAAGGTGAGAGAGGAGGTGGAGGATCCTGCAGGACAGAGGAGCGGAGCCGAGAGAGAGGCAGGGAGAGGAAGGTGAACAACAGATGTGGTGTCAGGCACCAGAAAGCTAGAGAGGGAGGGAAGCAAGCAAGGCCTTGAGTGGCCAGAGGGAGGGCAGATGTTGGGGCAGTCGAGTGCCCACAGAGGAGTGTCCATCGGGAATGAGTGGCTACTGACCTCTGGACAGCTTTGTCGTGCCTGGCCAGGCGGTGGCTCGTGGTGGGCACCTCCTCGATCTCGTCTATCTCGCAGGCGTCCGCAGCCTCCTGGGAGTAGCTATGCTTCATGACCAGGATGTTCCTCCTGTTGACAGGCTGGATGAGTGGTTTGACAGGCTGGGGCTGGATCTCTGTCAGGACAGAAGCATCCCTGGTGCTGAGGTTGCTCCGGCTGCCCTTGATGCTGGACACTTGGGATCCACAGTGATGGTCGTGAATGCATTTGGAAGATGACCTCCGCAGCTTGTGGTAGCTCTCGAAGTCGTCTGCCACATCAGCCAGCTCAGCTGCGTGGCCTGGCCCCCTCAGGGTGCACAGCTCGTAGTGGGGAGGCTCAAAGACCTCCTGGAACACCGTTTGGTCAAAGTCCGCCGGCCTCGGCACGAACTTCTTCCGAGGCTGCTTGATCTGCACCACAACAGAGACCACAATGAGCAGGACCACGACGCAGGAAGTCACCCCAATGATGGTGCCACTGGTGTTGGTCAGCTGGTCCAGCAGGTTGGCTTTCCTCTTCTCTGTGGCACAGGGGAGAAGAGGAGGGGGGAGAGGGGAGAGAAGGGAGCAGAGAGGGGAAAAGAGAGAGAGAGAGAGGGGGAAAGAGAGAGAGAGAGAGGGGG
>WAAF01008954.1:41697-68096 GCA_013400475.1 Tricholaema leucomelas
CCTCCCTTGCCCTGCTGCCCACACTGCTCTTGCTGCAGCCCAGCACAGGGTTGCTGTCTGGGCTGCATGTGCACACTGCAGGCTCATGTTGAGCTTCTCGTCAACCCAGACCCCCAGGTCCTTCTCCTCAGGGCTGCTCTCAGCCATTCATCACCCAGCCTGTATCTGTGCCTGGGATTGCACCAACCCAGGTGCAGAACCTTACACTTGGCCTTGTTAAACGTCATGAGGTTGGCCTGGGCCCACCTCTCCAGCCTGTCCAGGTCCCTCTGGATGGCATCCCTGCCCTCCAGCAAGTCAGCTGTGCCACACAGCTTGGTGTCATCTGCAAACTTGCTGAGGGTGCACTCAATTCCTCTGTGACAAAACACAGCACCTGAAAGTTCCCTGTGTCCCAGCCCCACCCAGGGCATGGAAAAGAGTTTGGTTTCAGATCAGTTTTAGGAGTGACCCAGAGCAAAACGAACTTCAGTGCCCATAGCAAAGTGGCACAGAGGAAATAAAGTCATGGAATCACAGAAACAAAACCACCTTTAAAGCCTTTCACCACAAGAAAGGCTCCAGTGAGAAAGACTCCTCTGATCACGAGTGGGACCACCAGAGAAAGCCACAATCTGAAGTGTCCCTGAAGCCCAGGGCCTGGGAGAAGAGTGCAGATAAAAGCTGCAGGACTTACTGACAGCAGTAGGCTGCAGCTGGGGAGGAGCAGCTTGGGAGCCACCAGAAGGACTCAATCACAGAATGGTTTGGCTTGGAAGGGACCTCAAAAGGTCATCTAGTCCAAGCCCACTGCAGTCAGCAGGGACAGCCTGGGTGGGAACCAGATGGCCCTGAAGGTCCCTTCCAGCCCAGAGCACTCCATGCACCTGTGAAAGTATTTACAGTGGACACAAGATGGTGCAGTGCTGCTGGGAGACAGGCAGGCAGGGGAGAGGAGGAGAGGCTCCGTGGGGAGGGAAGAGGAAGAGATGCTCCGTGGGGAGGGAAGAGGAAGAGATGCTCCATGGGGAGGGAAGAGATGCTCCATGGGGAGGGAAGAGGAAGAGATGCTCCATGGGGAGGGAAGAGGAAGAGATGCTCCATGGGGAGGCAAGAGGAAGAGATGCTCCATGGGGAGGCAAGAGGAAGAGATGCTCCATGGGGAGGCAAGAGGAAGAGATGCTCCATGGGGAGGGAAGAGGAAGAGATGCTCCATGGGGAGGCAAGAGGAAGAGATGCTCCATGGGGAGGGAAGAGGAAGAGATGCTCCATGGGGAGAGAACAGCAAGAGATGTTATCCCATCCAGACTCTCACCATCACCTGAATTTGGTACTTCAAGGTTACTGCTTTTGAAGTCAATGACAATTCAGCCATGGAGTTGCCCACATCTGGTTACTGCTGGAAGCCTTTCTCAGTGCACATGGAGCCCATAACCTGCACTTCTGCCTTCAGTAATGCAGAGTGATCATAAATTCCTTTAATCCTGAACAGCCTCAAGGCAGAGAAGCACAAAGAGCATTAATAGGTCTTCCATATGCCATGTTCAGCAAGCACCATGGCATGAAAGCAGTCATCTGCTGGATGAGAACAGAAGATGCCACTGCTTGCTCTGAGACACTGGAATGAAGGCTGACAGGTAACAGCTGGGCACTTGGACCAGAAAACTGCTCCAGAGAGCACCACAGCAAACAAAGACAATCTCAGAGTGGGCTGGGTGGGAAGGGAGCTCCCAGGGGCAGCCAGTGCCAGCCCTGCACTCAGCAGGGACATCCTCCACTGCAGCAGGTGGCTCACAGCCTTCCCAGCCTCACCTCCAGTATCTCCAGCCATGGAGCCTCAACCACCTCCCTGGGCAACCTGTGGCAGGGCTCCAGCAGCCTCCTGCTGCAGAACTTGTTCCTCACATCCAGCCTCAGCCTGCTCTGCTCTCATTCCAAACCACTGCCCTGGTCCTGTCCCTGCAGGCCTTTGGGCACAGTCCCCCTGCAGCCTGCTTGGAGCCCACTTCAGCTACTGGCAGGCTGCTATTAGGTCTGCCTGGAGCCTTCTCCTCTGCAGGCTGCACACCCCCAGCCTGTCTATTTTTAATGACTATTTTACCAGAGTGATGTGTAATAAAACACAGCTCTGTGTGTGCCTGTGTGTGTTAGAGAAAGCTGGGGGGGACTTCTGACAAGGGCTTGGAGTGATAGGATGAGAAGGAATGGACTGAAGCTGGAGGATGAGAAGGAATGGACTGAAGCTGGAGGATGAGAGGGAATGGATTGAAGCTGGAGGATGAGAAGGAATGGACTGAAGCTGGAGGATGAGAAGCAGTGGACTGAAGCTGGAGGAGTATAGATTGAGGCTGGAGATGAGGAAGAAATTCTTGACAGTGAGGGTGGGCAGGCACTGGCACAGGCTGCCCAGGGAGGCTGTGGATGTGCCCTCCCTGGAGGTGTTCAAGGCCAGGCTGGAGGAGCCCTTGAGGAAGCTGTGCTGGTGGCAGGTGTCCTGCAGGACACAGATGATGGTCTTTAAGGTCCCTTCCAAGCCAAACAAGTCTCTGAAGCTATGAAATGGATTTAACACCAAATTCTCCTCCTCAGCCCCCTTCAGCCAGCTCTGTCCAGGATCAGTGAACCTTTCATGGACAACCAATAGGTCAGGACACAGAATCACCAAATGCTGGGAGGCAGCTCCAGAGCTCGTCCAGTCCAAGCCCCCTGCCAGAGCAGGAGCACCACTCTCCACTCAGCCTGAAGCTGTACTTGGGCAGCTGCAGGACCTTACATTTGGCCAAAGTTGGCCTGGGCACAGCTCTGCAGCCTGCTCAGCTCCCTCTGGATGGATCCCTAACCCCTAGCAAGTCTCCTGTGCCACACAGCTTGCTGCCATCTGCGCACATGCTGAGGCCACACCAATTCCTCTGGCCATGGCAGTGGCAGAGATGTTCCACAGCACTGGTGCCAGCAGTGGGATGCCTGAGGGATGCCACTTGTATTGGGGTTGTGGTGCAGGGTAGTGGGCAGAGAAGAGAGCAGAGCTACCAAGCAGGGGGCAGAGGTGAGAGAACAAACCTCCTGCCTGCTGTGCACAGAGAGGGATTTTCTCTTATCCCATCTGCACTGCTTCTCCAGCTCTGCTTTTAGGTTCAGGTGTGGCTGTGCCTGCTGAGGAGCAGCTCTCTGAAGAAGCTGGAGGTGCAGCGTGGCTGTCATTAACCAGCCTGGAGAGCAGCCTCACAGGCACCCAGAGTGAGATGGGGACTTAGTCAGTGGGAGAGAAAACAAAGGCTCAGTTTTGAAGCCTTTGGATGCAACCAGCTGCCTTCTTTTCCTTTTCCTGCCTCTTCACTCCTTGGCTATTTGCAGTCTGTTGCAGCCAGTGGCTACCATGAGCAGGTGATCTTTCTTTGTCCATACATCTTCATAGTACAGGCAGTGGAGTGGACGACCCTGGAGGTCTCTTCCAACCTGGCTGACTTTAGGATATAATCCTATGAGTTTAGATTATATCAATGGAGATGAGGTCAAGGATATAGAAGATGCAGGTGCTAGAGAGGTGGATATACAGATGTGCTTAGAGTGGGTATGAAAGGTCAGGTGTGGACACACTGCCCCCAGCTCTGCTGTCCCCAGCAGCAGGAGGGCACAGAGCAGCTGAGGAGAGCCCACAAGAGGCCACAAAGATGAGCCCAGGGCTGGAGCAGCTCTGCTGTGAGCACAGGCTGAGGGGGCTGGGGGGGTGCAGCCTGCAGAGGAGAAGGCTCCAGGGGCACCTCAGAGCTGCTGCCAGGGCCTGAAGGGAGCCTGCAGGAAGGCTGCAGAGGGACTGGTGCTGAGGGGGCCTGAGCCAGGCCAAGGGGAATGGTTTGGAGCTGAGGCAGAGCAGGCTGAGAGTGGAGCTGAGGCAGAAGTTGTTGAGTGTGAGGGTGGTGAGAGCCTGGCACAGGCTGCCCAGGGAGGCTGTGGCTGCCTCCTGCCTGGGGGTGCTGCAGGCCAGGCTGGATGAGTGCCTGAGCAGCTGAGCCTAGCTGAGAGGTGTCCCTGGGCATGGCAGGAGGTTGGAGCAGAGGAGCTCTGAGATCCCTTCCAGCCTGAGGCAATCTAAGTGAGGAGTTGAACTCTCCCGGTGTGGCTCTGCAGTCTCTGTGCACACCAATGCAGGCTGCATCCCTGCACACACACACACATGTGGCTGTGGTGCTCACTGTGCATGGTGGGAGGTTGGAGCAGAGCTCTGAGGTGCCTTCAAACCCAAACCATTCTATGCTTCTGTGACTCTTGAAGGAAGAAGAACTCACTTTTCCCCCCCCTTTATTTTCCTTCTAAGCATGGACTCTGCTGACACACTTAGGGGAAAAGCCCACACTCATCTCCCTTACTGCCCTTCACAGCGTGGAATCTGGGCACGCACACAGACCACTCACAGCTTCGGCTCAGCTGTCACCCCAATGCTTCACTGCCCTGCTCCTGCTATCTTGTGAGCCTCCAGTGCCTGTGCAGCTGTTTCTAAGGTAACAGATCAGGATGCCTCGTGGAGGAAAAAAGAAGAAAGTGAATCAGACCTTGAATATTCAACACACCTCCAGATGCAGAAGGGAGAAGCGAGCAGGACCATCTCAACTGAGGCTTCTCAACGTCATTTAGACCCTGGCCTGAATTCCAGACAATGAAAACACAGTGCAGCCTGAGGCTGCAGAGTGAGAGTGCAGTGGCAGCTGCAGTTTGAGGCATGTAGACTGTCAGAAATCTTTAATCAGAGCCATAATTAGGGAATTAGGGAGGCTGCTCTCAACACAGTCTCATTGCCTCAGCGCAGGGGACGCGTGCGCAGAATACAGATGAAGGATGCCTTTGGTAGGGTTGTTGTCTTCATTCCAACCACTGACAGCTGCACAGAAATCTTCCTGTCAGACTTGTGATGCACAAACCCAAAAATACACTCAAAAGGGCAGGAACAAGCACGTGAAAACTCCTGCCAGTGCTCCAGCAAAGTGTCCTTGTGGCCAGGAGGGACAACAAGATCCTGCGGTGCAGCCAGAGCGGTGCAGCCAGCAGCTCCGGGGAGCTCCTCCTGCCCTCTGCTCTGCCCTGCTCACACCACACCTGCAATGCTGTGCCCAGTCTGGGGCTCCCCAGTGCAGTACAGACAGGGACCTGCTGCAGAGAGCCCAGCAGAGGCTGTGAGGATGCTGAAGGGACTGGAACAGCTCTGCTGGGAAGAGAGGCTGAGAGCCCTGGGACTGTGTGGGCTGGAGAGGAGAAGGCTGAGAGGGGATCTGAGCAGTGGCTCTAGTATCTGAGGGCTGGGGGCAAGGTGAAGGTGCCAGGCTCTTTTCAGTCATGCCCAGTAGCAGGATGAGGGGCAAAGGACCTAAACTCTATCCAAGGAATTTCCATCTCAACAAGAGGCTAAACTACTTTATGATCTGAGCTCAGAAATGTCCAAATGCCAGCAGGGTGCAGAGAGAGAGAGAGAAGGTTATGAAAATATCCTGCCAAGCTTTTAGAGAGGTTCTGTTAACTGCTACAGGAACAAACCTAAACGCTTTGCTTACCAACCCCTGCTTAGTAAGCAACCCAAGGGTAACCAACCCTGCTCACCAACCCCTGGCACTGCTGTCTGTTGATCCATGCACAGACACAGCCACCGGAACTGGAAGGCATTTTCCAGTGCCCATTGTAATGATGATGCAAAAATATCAGCTCCATAAAATCCCAGAATGGTTCAGGTGGGAAAGGACCTCCAGAGCTCATCTGTTCCAGGGACACCTTCCACCAGCCCAAGCTGCTCAAGGCTTCATAGAGTGGTGTAGTTTGGAAGGGACCTCAAAGCTCAGCCAGATCCAACTCTCCCACTAGAACAGGTCTCTCAAGGTCTCATCCAAGCTGGTCCTGAACACCTCCAGGGAGGTTGTGGAGCACAGAAGCACAGAATGTGATCAAAGATTCTGTGCTCCACAACTTCCCTGGGCAGCCTGTGCCAGTGTCTCACCACCCTCAACCTGTGCCAGTGTCTCACCACCCTCAACCTGTGCCAGTTGCCCAAGGGGGTCTCATCCAGCCTGGCCTTGAACACCTCCAGGGAGGTTGTGGAGCACAGAAGCACAGAATGGGATTGAAGATCACATTCTGTGCTTCTGTGCTCCACAACCTCCCTGGGCAACCTGTGCCAGGGTCTCATCACCCTGGTACTGAAGACCCTGACTGGACAGCTCAGGGACTGCTCTGAGCCCCTAAAGATTGCCGCAGACAACAAATGCTTGGGCTGAGAATGGCTCTGAGCCTCTGCAGAGCTGCTCTGGGAACGCTGGGCAGTCCCTGCTCTGCAGGCAGCAGACATGGCAGAGCCCTGGGCAGCTGTGTAACCAGCTGGCAGGCAGAGAGGTGGCTGAGGGCCTTACGTTCTTGGAAGGATGTGAAGAGCATCTGGAAGTGGCTGTTGCGGCTGCCTTCGTCTGCCCACATGCGGATGACTCCCAGCCCCGTCCGCAGCATCACGTCGTTGGCCACCGTGCTGCAGAACTTGGCCTTCAGGTCCTCCACAGAGCTGCTCCCGTCGTAGACAGCCACGAAGTTCCTCTTGCACTCGTTGGAGTTCTGCATCTCGTAGTCCAGGAAGCGCAGGTAGATCTGGGAGAGGAAAGGAGAGCAGCAGCAGGGAGCTGAGAGGGAAGCGAAGGAGCACCGCAGCGTTGCGCGCCGCAGCGTTGCGCGCCGCCCGGCCGGGGGGAATCATTTCTCTGCAGCTGGGGGATCCAGAGGCCGCTGCCCTGGAAGGGTACTAACATGGACGCCGTGTGGCACCCAGCTTTGGGCTCCCCAGTGCAAGACAACAGAGAAACTCCACCCCAAGGGAAGGCCAAACCTGTAGTGGTCCGGGGCCAGAAAGCAGCAATGTCCAAATGCCAGCAGGGTGCAGAGAGAGAGAAGGTTATGAAAATGTCCTGCCAAGCTCTTAGAGAAGTTCTCTTAACCACAAAGGAACTAACTAAATGCTGTGCTTACCAACCCCTGCCACTGGTGCCTGCTGGTACAAGCACAGACACAGCCACCAGCTGGGAGGAAAGAACTCAAAGGCATTTTCCAGTGGGAGAGCCCAGCAGAGGCTGTGAGGATGCTGAAGGGACTGGAACAGCTCTGCTGGGAAGAGAGGCTGAGAGCCCTGGGGCTGTGTGGGCTGGAGAGGAGGAGGTTGAGAGGGGATCTGAGCAATGGCTCTCATATCTGAGGGGTGGGTGTCAGGATGAAGGTGCCAGGCTCTGTGTGCTGGTGCCCAGGGACAGGGCAAGGGGCACACAGTGGAAGCCAGGAGGTGCCATCTGAGCAGGAGGAGAAAGCTGTTTGGTGTGAGGGTGCTGGAGGGCTGGAGCAGGCTGCCCAGAGAGGCTGTGCAGTCTCCTTGTGTGGAGAGCTTCCAGCCCCAGCTGGATGTGCTGCTGTGTGCCCTGCCCTGGCTGCTGCTGCTCTGGCAGGGAGCTTGGGCTGGATGAGCTCTGGAGGCCCCTTCCAGCCCCTCCCGTTCTGTGGCTCTGTGACACTCAGCACCTTTTACACCTCCTGGTATTTTGTCTCTTCTTCAGAGCAGGATCTAGCAGGAGACTCAGATATTTTTCTTGCTCTCTCTCTCCAGGAAGTTCTGAATTTCCAAAAGCATTCCTGGGTTCTGGGGAGTTCTCAGCACAGCCCTCCCAGATGAAGGAAAGCCATGCTAGAGATCTCTTCTTTGCCTGCCTGGCACAGCAGTGCTCTCTGATGTGCCTGGCATGGGGAATGATAGGGCAAATAAATGCCAGAGTCAGTGTGTGGCAGCTCTGTGAGATGTGGCTGCTGCTCTGACTCAGGCAGCAGGAGCTGGGGACAGGCACAGCTCCATCACTCCTCCTTTGATGTTTCCTCCAGCACTTTGGTCTTCATCTCAGCTTTGCTGTCTATCTTTGGACTGTCAGAGGGCTGAAATCATAGAACCATAGACTCAAGCAGGTTGGCAGAGAGCTCCAAGCTCCTCCAGCTCAGCCTAGCCCCCAGCCCTGCCCAACCAACCAGACCATGGCACTAAGTGCCCCAGCCAGGCTTGGCTTCAACACCTCCAGCCACGGCCACTCCACCACCTCCCTGGGCAGCCCATTCCAATGCCAATCACTCTCTCTGACAACAACTTCCTCCTCACATCCAGCCTAGACCTGCCCTGGCACAGCTTCAGGCTGGGTCCCCTTCTTCTGCTGCTGGCTGCCTGGCAGCAGAGCCCAACCCCAGCTGGCTACAGCCTCCCTGCAGGCAGCTGCAGACAGCAATGAGCTCTGCCCTGAGCCTCCTCTGCTGCAGGCTGCACACCCCCAGCTCCCTCAGCCTCTCCTCACAGGGCTGTGCTCCAGGCCCCTCATGTTTGTCGCCCTCTTCTGGACACCTTCCAGTACTTCAATATCTGTCTTGAGCCCACAACTGGACACAGCACTCCAGGGCTGGCCTGAGCAGTGCTGAGCACAGGGGCAGAAGAACCTCCCTTGTCCTGCTGCCCACACTGCTCCTGAGCCAGCCCAGGATGCCATTGGCTCTGCTGCCCACCTGGGCACTGCTGCCTCCTCTTCAGCTCCTCTCTGCCAGCACCCCCAGGGCCCTCTCTGCCTGCCTGCTCTCAGCCACTCTGGCCCCAGCCTGCAGTGCTGCTTGGGGTTGTTGTGGCCAGAAAATCAAGTGGATTTGGTGGGAATTAGTAGGAATCCAGACAGGTTTCTCTCAGGGAATGTCTCCTGTGCACAAGCTAAGTTCTTCACTCAGTGCAGGAGGGGTACAGCCCTCTGCCAAGGCCTCTTTGTATCAGCCCAAAAAAGGAAGGATGGGGTCAAAAAAATCTGTTGCCAGATTCATAGGACACTTGGTGTGGAACACATCTCATACATGCACAGAGTCACACATCTCTGTGGGTTGGAAGAGACCTCAAAGACCATCCAGTGCCAGCCCCCTGCCATGGGCAGCAACACCTTCCACTAGCCCAGACTGCCCAAGGTCTCATCCAGCCTGGCCTTGAATACCTCCAAGACCTCCCTGGCCAACTTGTGTCAGTGTCTCACCACTCTCACCATCAAGAATCTCTTCTGATCTCCTGTCTCAATCTGCCCTCCTCAACTTTCACTCCATTCCTTCTCATCCTGCCCCTCACAGCTCACAGGATGTTAGGGGTTGGAAGGGACCCAAGGAGCTCATCCTGTCCAACCTCTGCCAGAGCAGGACCACAGAGTCTAGCTCAGGGCACACAGGAACACATCCAGACAGGCCTGGAAAGGCTTCAGGGAAGGAGCCACTTATCACAAGTCTCTCCAGCCCTTATCAGAAGTCCCTCCCCAGCCTGCCTGCAGCTCCCCTGCAGATACTGAAATGCAGCTCTGAGCTCTGCCTGCAGCCTTCTCCTCAACAGCCCCAACTCTCCCAGCCTGTCCCCACAGCAGAGCTTCTCCAGCCCTCTCCTCCTCTTTGTTGCCCACTCTGGACCCTCCCCAGCATCTCCATGTCCCTCTGATGCTGGGGGGCAGCAGAACTGGATGCAGTGCTCCAGGTGGGGTCCCAGGAGAACGAGAGACCTTTAAGCACTCATTGCACCAGCAGGGGATAAGAAATGTTGCTTCCTCCAAAGCAAACAAATAAACAAGGCCAAACAGAGGTCAGGAGCTGAAGTGCCACCACTTGCCTTGGTTCAGCACTTTGCCACTGATGCCCAGAGGAGCCTCTGGAACGCTGACATTGCCACAGGCACAGGCACTGCATTGGCACCATGCAGATGTTCCAGTCGAGGAGAACATCTTAGTGGCATGAGGCAGCAGCTGCCTCAGCCTCTCCTGCCTCACTTCAGCTGTTAACTTCTTCTGAGAGCCTCTCCTCAGAGCAGCAATTCCACAGCACTCAGCAGAGCAGGCTGCTGGTGCCCAGCTGCCAGCTTGGAGTCAACTTTCAGATGTCCCTGCAAATGCCACTGCCAGCAGCACCAACACCACTGAAGCAGCACAGCAGTGAGACATGAACGGCTCAGGAAGGGACCTGAGAGCTCATCTGAGCTGCCATGAGGCTGCAGTGATGTCACCGAGCTCCTGGCCTCAACATGTCATCAGTTCAAGGGTAGACAAGCACAAAGGGAGCTGCCTGCGAAACAGGCACGGCAGAAGGAGTTCAGCTCAGCCAGGCTCATAAACCACCCTTGCCAGCAACCCTCCCTGCCAGGGGGGTCCTATTTTAGCCACTGATTCCTTCCTTACTCCCTGCACGTTTGCCAGCTTGCCCCAGCAGTGAGCACCACAGCCACATGTGTGTGTGTGTGCAGGGATGCAGCCTGCATTGGTGTGCACAGAGACTGCAGAGCCACACGGGGAGAGTTCAACTCCTCACTTAGAGTGGCTCAGGCTGGGAGGGAGCTCAGAGTTCATCCACTCCAACCTCCTGCCCTGCCCAGGGACACCTCTCAGCTACACTCAGCTGCTCAGGCACTCATCCAGCCTGGCCTGCAGCACCCCCAGGCAGGAGGCAGCCACAGCCTCCCTGGGCAGCCTGTGCCAGGCTCTCACCACCCTCACACTCAACAGCTTCTTCCTCAGCTCCACTCTCAGCCTGCTCTGCCTCAGCTCCAAACCATTGCCCTTGGCCTGGCTCAGGCCCCCTCAGCACAAGTCCCTCTGCAGCCTTCCTGCAGGCTCCCTTCAGGCCCTGGCAGCAGCTCTGAGGTGCCCCTGGAGCCTTCTCCTCTGCAGGCTGCACCTCCCCAGCCCCCTCAGCCTGTGCTCACAGCAGAGCTGCTCCAGCCCTGGTCTCACCTTTGTGGCCTCCTCTGGGCTCTCTCCAGCAGCTCTGTGCCCTCCTCCTGCTGGGGACAGGACTGGAGGTGAGGTCTGAGCAGAGCCCAGGGTAAGTCCATAACTCCACTCAGTCACAAGGGATCCCAAACAACTGCCTTGACCTTTTTAACGTTTGGGTTGCCAAAGAATGATCCAAGTGGGGAAGTTTTTACCATTCTGTTCCTTCCATTGGACAACAGCAGAAATCTGCCTGAATGTGTTAGCAGCCAAAGCAGAGCTGATGGTGAGCCCTGAGCACCAGCTCAGCCCAGCAGAGTGATCAGATTATCATCTCCTCAGACTGAATCACTCCTTATGAGTTCTGCTTTTTAATCAATCACTGCAGCTTGGGGCTGCCAAGATGATTGATCAGAGATGTCAGGAGGAGCTTCAAACCATATCCCAGCCTATCAGACTCACTCTGCGTGCACAGACAGCCAGGCCCTGCAAACCAAAGCCAGCAAACAAGAAGCCATCCTTCAGCTGCCAGAGGGAATTTAAGTGTGAGGCAAAATCCTGCCCCTCAGCCCAGCCCAGGCCAGCTCCCAGGCTCAGTCACTTCTGTAAGCACAGGAGCAGGCTCAGTGCTGCTCTGGCTTCCAGCACTGCTCCCCGAGCAGTGAGAGTCTGCTGCAGCTCTGGCAAGCCCTGCTCCTCTGAAGCAGGTTCTGCAAGGACCACAGAAAGAGAGGTGTTGGGAGAGACCTCCAGAGATCATAGAATCAGAGCACCAAGCAGGTTGGCAGAGCTCCAAGCTCCTCCAGCCCAACCTAGCCCCCAGCCCTGCCCAACCAACCAGACCATGGCACTAAGTGCCCCAGCCAGGCTTGGCTTCAACACCTCCAGCCACGGCCACTCCATCACCTCCCTGGGCAGCCCATTCCAATGCCAATCACTCTCTCTGACAACAACTTCCTCAGCACATCCAGCCTGGATCATCCAGTCCAAGCACCCTGCCAGAGCAGGAGCACCCAGGGCAGGGCACACAGCAACACATACTGCTGGAGTTGGAAAAGCTTCAGTCTCCTCTCTGGGCAGCCTGCTCCAGCCCTCCAGCACCCTCACAACAAACAACTTTCTCCTGCTGCTCAGCTGGCACCTCCTGGCTGCCAGCTTGGCCCTGTTGTCCCTTGTCCTGACCCTGGGCATCAGCACACAGAGCCTGGCACCTTCATCTTGCCCCCAGCCCTCAGCTGTTAGAGCCATTGCTCAGATCCCCTCTCAGCCTCCTCCTCTCCAGCCCACACAGCCCCAGGGCTCTCAGCCTCTCTTCCCAGCAGAGCTGTTCCATTCCCTTCAGCATCCTCACAGCCTCTGCTGGGCTCTCTGCAGCAGGTCTCTGTCTGTATTGCACTGGGGAGCCCTGAAGTGGGCACAGCATTGCAGGTGTGGTGTGAGCAGAGCAGAGCAGAGGTGCAGCAGACCCTGCCCAGAGCTGTCCCTCTCCTTAAATTCAGGCAGAAGTCTCAGTTTTATCTCTCCATCCCCTCCTGCAGTGCAGACTTTGCAGCCTGTAGCTGTTCACTGGCTGAACACCTCCTCTGCAGCTCAGCAGGCTGTGTGCTGGGGACTCCAAAGGACACAGCTGTGAGAACAGAGAGCAGGCAGCTTCCTGCAGCCAGCAACTCCCAGGCTTTGAATTTCATGAAGTCTCCTTCTCTGGAGCATTTCCAGCCCCAGCTGGATGTGTCCCTGTGTGCCCTGCCCTGGGTGCTGCTGCCCTGGCAGGGGGCTTGGACTGGATGAGCTCTGGGGGGTCCCTCCCACCCCTTCCCATTCTGGGGTTCAGTGATTTGTCCCATTCCAGCTCGCCACAGGCAGCGGCACTGCCGCACCCACACCGAAGCTCAGCCTCCCAGGCCCTCACTACCTGATCTCATTTCTCACACACTGAGGCCAATCTTGGCTTGAATCTGGAACTGCAACCCACGGCAGGGCTTGCTCTTGCTTCTGCAGGCACTTTAGACTGGATGAGCTGAAGCCAAATGAAACTGCAAGCTGCCCACATTCTGCCTGGGTTTAACTGAGCAGCTAAAGCTGTAAAGCTGCAGCCCAAAGTGCCTGAGAAGCTGTGGCCTTTCAGGCACCATTCCCAGTCACAGACTGTGCAGCCCAGAGTGCAGGGATGTGTGGCCTGAGAGGTGGCTGCTGAGCTGCCTGCAGAGGTGCAAAGCTGCCACCAAGCTGCAGTGATGTCACCGAGCTCCTGGCCTCAACATGTCATCAGTTCAAGGGTAGACAAGCACAAAGGGAGCTGCCTGCAAAACAGGCACGGCAGAAGGAGTTCAGCTCAGCCAGGCTCATAAACCACCCTTGCCAGCAACCCTCCCTGCCAGGGGGGTCCTATTTTAGCCACTGATTCCTTCCTTACTCCCTGCACGTTTGCCAGCTTGTCCCAGCAGTGAGCACCACAGCCACATGTGTGTGTGTGTGCAGGGATGCAGCCTGCATTGGTGTGCACAGAGACTGCAGAGCCACACGGGGAGAGTTCAACTCCTCACTTAGAGTGGCTCAGGCTGGGAGGGAGCTCAGAGTTCATCCACTCCAACCTCCTGCCCTGCCCAGGGACACCTCTCAGCTACACTCAGCTGCTCAGGCACTCATCCAGCCTGGCCTGCAGCACCCCCAGGCAGGAGGCAGCCACAGCCTCCCTGGGCAGCCTGTGCCAGGCTCTCACCACCCTCACACTCAACAGCTTCTGCCTCAGCTCCACTCTCAGCCTGCTCTGCCTCAGCTCCAAACCATTCCCCTTGGCCTGGCTCAGGCCCCCTCAGCACAAGTCCCTCTGCAGCCTTCCTGCAGGCTCCCTTCAGGCCCTGGCAGCAGCTCTGAGGTGCCCCTGGAGCCTTCTCCTCTGCAGGCTGCACCCCCCCAGCCCCCTCAGCCTGTGCTCACAGCAGAGCTGCTCCAGCCCTGGGCTCACCTTTATGGCCTCCTCTGGGCTCTCTCCAGCAGCTCTGTGCCCTCCTGCTGCTGGGGACAGCAGAGCTGGGGGCAGTGTTGGAGGTGAGGCCTGAGCAGAGCCAAGGGGCACAATGCCCTCTCCTGCCCTGCTGCCCACACTCCCCCTTCCCCTCCAGATCAGCAATCAGAGGACCTTGAATTCAGAGTTAGATCAAGCCTGACTATCACAGCAGCACCCTCTGAGCAGCCAAGCACAAGCTGCAGTTAAGACTACAAACCAAGTTCTTTGGCTTATTTAATTCCCATTTCCTCTTCACCTGTTTCCTTCCTCCTCATCCCAAGCACCTCCCATCTGCCATAACCTTCCACCCATCCACCAATCCACTCAGCCCCAGCCTGCAGCCCCCGGCTGGAGCAGCACAGGAGACTCATCTCCTTAATTGAAAGCCTCTGGGAATACTGAATTTATCTGTAAGCACTTTGAAATAACTAAATAACAAAAGGGATTAAAGCACAGCCTGGAAATACCTCAGCTCTGCTCTCTATGAGCCAACCACTCAGCTGCTGCCCTGAACCTGCGCTACAGCAAAGTGCTGATGCTGAGGATTTGCTGCCATCCTTCCTCCTGGCTCCCCCACTACAAAAGTGCTGGAGCAGATCTTCCAGGACAGGCTGCTCTGAGGTTAGAATGATAGAATCAGGCAGGCTGCAAGAGAGCTCCAAGCTCCTCCAGCCTAACCTAGCCCCCAGCCCTGCCCAACCAACCAGACCATGGCACTAAGTGCCCCAGCCAGGCTTGGCTTCAACACCTCCAGCCACGGCCACTCCACCACCTCCCTGGGCAGCCCATTCCAATGCCAATCACTCTCTCTGACAACAACTTCCTCCCCTTGAAGAAAACACATTAATTCTGAGGGAAAAAAACGTTTTTACAGAGATGAGGAAAACGAAGGAAGAACTGAAGGGAATTACTTAGGGGCTCCCCCCAGAACAAAGCAGCTCAGTGCTGCCCACAGCATCGTTTTGGCTGAGGTGACAAATTTTACCTTCCCCTGGCAGTGGGATAGAAAGGAAACAGTTTACAAGTTCAAGCTGCTAAGCAAGACCTGAGTGCCCCGAGAAGTGCAGGAGGGATCAGAGAAGTCAATTCTGAGCTGAAGTGGCAAAGCAGCAAGTGGAGGCTGCAGGACTGACCTTGGAGCGGGGTGGTGCTCGGATGTACCATTTACAGTCTACTGCTTCCGTTTCAGAAGCTTTTCCTTCCTTGACAATCTGGACAGATTCCACAATTCCTTCAGGTCCTCCCATCTCAAACTCACAAACTGAATGACAAAACACCAGGGGAAAAACAAAGAACCAAACAATAATGAAACCTGAAGAGCAAACCAGAAATGTTTTCTACAGTGAGAGTGCAGAAGGCCTCCCAAGGTCAACATCAACAAGCCAAAAGAGGAGACAAAGCCCACAGAGTAACAAACAACCCAAAAGAGAAGCACAAAGCCCCCAACAAACCAACATACCAACCTGGCAAGGGTTTCAAAGCACCAAGGTCCTTAAAATCTGGATCTTGAAAATTGAGAGAAGAGAGAGAGAAAATATTAGCTGCAGCTCAGGGTTTGGGCTCCAACGTGCCCAGAGCTGAGAGTGTGGTAGGAGCCAAACCTCTGCACACTGCAAATCAGAGCTATGCCACAGCTGAGGCAGCACAGAGCCAGAGTGGGCTGGGCTGGAAGGGAGCTCCCAGGGGCAGCCAGTGCCAGCCCTGCACTCAGCAGGGACATCCTCCACTGCAGCAGGTGGCTCAGCCTTCTCCAGCCTCACCTCGACTATCTCCAGCCATGGAGCCTCAACCACCTCCCTGGGCAACCTGTGGCAGTGCTCCAGCAGCCTCCTGCTGCAGAACTTGTTCCTCACATCCAGCCTCAGTCTGCTCTGTTCCCATTCCAAACCACTGCAGGCCTTTGGGCACAGTCCCTCTGCAGCCTGCTTGGAGCCCCTCCAGGCACTGGCAGCAGCTCTGAGGTGCCCCTGGAGCCTTCTCCTCTGCAGGCTGTACCCCCCCAGCTCCCCCAGCCTGTGCTCATAGCAGAGCTGCTCCAACCCTCTGATCATTCTCATGGCCTCCTCTGGACCCTCTCCACCAGCCCCAAGCCTCTCTTGTGTTGGGGCTCCCACAGCTGTCTCCAGGCCTGCAGCTGAGCTCTCCCCAGAGCAGAGCAGAGGGGCAGGATCCCCTCTCTCCAGCTCTGCCCAGGCTGCTTTGGATGCTGCCCTTGGCCTTCTGTGCTGGCTCCTGCCCAGTCTCTCCCTGCCCAGCACCCAAGTCCTTCTCTCAGGGCTGCTCTCACTCTGATCACCCTCCCAGGCTGGATGGACGTCCAGAGTCACCCCACGGGGTCAGACAGCTACTCGCAGCAGCGGCAGGAGGCTGTGGAGGTGCTGCGGTTTGGCCGGACACTGCTTTGCAGCCACCCTTTGGGATGTCAGAGCAGGAAGGGATTCTTCTTTCCCTCCTTTTTCCATCCCCATGCAGTTGCAAACAAACATTCCTGACTAACCTTGGTATTAATGAGGCTAAATAAAACCCCCAGATGGCTTCTGCTGAGCGCAGGACCTTACGGCAATGTGATACTCTAAGCCACTGCCCTACAAAATCAGGGAGCAGGATAACCACAAATCTGATTATCCCGGGGGAGAAGGCTCACATAAACCAATTACCTCCCTCTCTGTATCCCTGTCCACACTAAAACGAGGGAATTAATTCAAAGAATGCTGGTCAGGAGTCAGTGCCCTTGGAGCAAAGCTGGAATTCTGCTGCACAGAGCAGTGCTGGGACACGTTGGGAGATGCTCTTCAGGCATCACTTCTTGGGGAAAAGGAAGCTAAGAGATGGAGTCCAAAGACCCAGAGGTGTGAAATGACATCTCAGGTGTCAGCCTTTCAGTGGCCCATCCAGCTGGGGCTGGGAAGGCTGCAGAGAAGGAGACTGCACAGCCTCTCTGGGCAGCCTGCTCCAGCCCTCCAGCACCCTCACAACAAACAACTTTCTCCTCCTGCTCAGATGGCACCTCCTGGCTGCCAGCTTGGCCCTGTTGTCCCTTGTCCTGACCCTGGGCATCAGCACACAGACCCTGGCACCTTCATCTTGCCCCCAGCCCTCAGCTATTAGAGCCATTGCTCAGATCCCCTCTCAGCCTTCTCCTCTCCAGCCCACACAGTCCCAGGGCTCTCAGCCTCTCTTCCCAGCAGAGCTGTTCCAGTCCCTTCAGCATCCTCACAGCCTCTGCTGGGCTCTCTGTAGCAGGTCCCTGCCTGTACTGCACTGGGGAGCCCCAGACTGGGCACAGTATTCATGTTCTTAGAACCATAGAATCACCCCCAGCTGTGCCCAGCCCTGCAGCTGAGCTCTCCCCAGAACAGAGGGGCAGGATCCCCTCTCTCCAGCTCTGCCCACGCTGCTTTGGATGCAGCCCAGGCTGCCCTTGGCCTGCTGTGCTGGCAGTGCCCAGTGCTGGCTGCCATCAGTGGATGGAGATCCAAGCACTGCAAGAGCTGGGAGCAAAGATCTCATTAAAGAGAAAAGCTGCAGCACTTTGCCCACTCCTGAGAGCAGCTCGAAGTGAGTTCTTTTTTTGGGCTTTTAGGACTTAGTCCAGATCAGTTTGAAGCTGCCTCAGGTGTCAGAGCTCCCTCCACCTGCACAGCCTAATTCCCCCTCGTTGGAGCCCTTCTCCTGATACCTCAAATGAATCCTTCAGCTGCTTCTGTGCCCCCCTGCAAACACAGCACATCCTTTCTGCCCCTGCCTCTCTGGGTCCCACCCAAACCACAACCAATGGCTGCAGCTTCCCTTTCATCACATCCCCTTCACTTCTTCTTCATCCTGCCACACACCCACACGCTCAGCAGCACATTCCTCATCTCTCCCCACCAGCCTGAGCCTCCACTGATGCAAAAATGGCAGCTGAAGGGACAGAGAGGAGGAGAGAACACTGAGGACCATGGTTTAGGTGATGAGAAGGATTAGGTGATAGGTTGGACTCAATGATCTGCAGCCTGGAGAAGAGAAGGCTTCCAAGAGACCTTGGAGTGGCCTTGCAGTAGCTGAAGGGGGCTAGAGGAAGCCTGGGGAGGGACTACTGACAAGGTCTGGTGATGAGAGGAGGAGGAGGAATGGATTTGAAGTGGCAGAGGGGAGATTGAAACTGGATGTTAGGAAGAAGTGAGGGTGGTGAGACACTGGCACAGGCTGAGGGTGGTGAGACCCTGGCACAGATTTTCCAGGGTGGTTGTGAAGGACAGAAGCACAGAATGTGATCACAGGCTGCAGGTGCTGCTGCTGGTCAGTGAGGTGACTGCAACGAGCTGCAGCTCCCCTGAGGCTACTCAACCTCTGCTTTGGATTGCTCCTTGATGTGCTTTCAAGAGAGGTTAGCTGAACTGAGGCTGCTCAGCTGGAGAAGAGAAGGCTCTGGGGAGATGTTACAGAGGCCTGCCAGTAACTGAAGGGGGTACTGGAAGGCAGCTCGGAGGTGCCCCTGGAGCCTTCTCCTCTGCAGGCTGCACCACCCCAGCTCCCTCAGCCTGTGCTCACAGCAGAGCTGCTCCAAGACTGGCAGCGTCTCTGTGGCCTCCTCTGGCCTCTCTGCAGCAGCTCTGTGCCCTCCTGCTGCTAGGGACAGCAGAGCTGGGGCCAGGGTTCAAGGTGGGGTCACAGCAAAGCAGAGTCAAGGGGCAGGATCCCCTCCACTTTGCTGCCCTTACACTCAACACCTACAGGCACCTCTGAAGCTGCCACAGAAATCGTGTGCTCCTTCAGCCAAGTGCCATGGGCTGGCTGGTTGGACAGGGCTGCATAGGCTGGGCTGGATGAGCTTGGAGCTCTCTTCCAACCTGCTGGATTCTATCACTCTCTGTTTCCCCCTGCCAGGCAGCACAGGGAGGGCTGCTGGGTCCTCTCCTTGAGCCTTCCCTTGCACTAGGGGAAGAAAAGCACAGGGAGGAGGATTCAGGTGGGCCTGCTCCCTTCCGTGGTGCCAGCAGGCAGCAGAAGTGGGGGGCTGTTAATTTTAGCAGCTATTCTAAAGGACATTGTTCCACCTCACTCAAAAGTCGAGCTGAAACAATTGTGCCACGATTGGCAAAATCACTGACTAATTGTAGTGCTTTGGAGGCAGCTAAATTAAGGTCTGACTCATCACTCAGCACAGGAGAAGGTCCAGGGCTAAGTCAGCTCCAGCAGCCTGCAGCCTGAGCCAGAGGAAATTTCAACTCAGCGAGTTTGGGCTAAGAAAGTGAGGAGGGAAGGGGAGGAGAGGACGGGATGGGAAGTCTGACAGCCAAGTTTGGTGACTTTAGTGGATCACATCTTTTAAAGTGGCAAGGATCCCCAGCAGAAAAAGTATCCTCAGCAGCAGGGGGGCACAGAGCTGCTAGAGAGAGCCCACAGGAGGCCACAGAGATCAGCCCAGGGCTGGAGCACCTCCGCTGTGAGCACAGGCTGAGGGAGCTGGGGAGAAGGCTCCAGGGGCACCTCGGAGCTGCTGCCAGTGTGCTAAGGCTGCTGAAAAGAAGCCACACCAGTTGCTTCCAGCACACCTCTGACCTTCCTCACATCACCTCCATGCCTGCGGCTGTCTGCTCTTTGAGAACTGTGTCACAACAACACAATGTCAGGGGTTGGAAAGGACACCCAGAGCTCAGCCAGCCCAGAAGGGCTGCAGAGGGACTTGTGCTGAGGGGGCCTGAGCCAGCCCAAGGGGGAATGGTTTGGAGCTGAGGCAGAGCAGGGTTATGCAGGCTCCTGTGGAGCTCTTCATCAGCCCAGACCCCCAGGGCCTGTTCCTCAGGGCTGCTCTCAGCCACTTCCCACCCAGCCTGCAGCTGTGCTTGGCATTGCACCCAGCCAGCTGCAGCACCTTCCACTTGGCCCTGTTGAATGCCATGAGGTTGGCCTGGGCACAGCTCTGCAGCCTGCCCAGCTCCCTCTGGCTGGATCCCTGCCCTCTAGAAGGTCGCCTGTGCCACACAGCTTGGTGCCATCTGCACACTTGCTGAGGCTGCACTGATTGCTCTGCCCATGGCACTGACACAGCAACACTGTTTTGCCTCATTTTCCTGCTTCCCTTGGCACCAAACCCAGCCCCAGCTCCAGATGTTACTCCACAGCAGCTACGAACCGTCAGCCGAGATCCTCTGCTGCTCTCCCTCCCCTGCCAGGATGGGAGGCTTTGTACTCACCAGGTGTGAAGTTGTATCGAGCAGAGAACCCAATGGACTCCAGCTCACCGTCAGCAAAGAATTTGATCCACAGGAACCTCCCACTGGACTTTATCTTGGGTGGATTTTGCTGTCCACAGAAACGTCCAAGGATGGGGGAAAAGCCGAAAGGTCCATCCCGGACTTCGATGTGGTCAAATTTACACTCCCAAGAAGGCTCTATGGAGTATTTCTCATCGAAGTGGAGTTCAATGCATTGTCTAGGGGCAGCTGGAGATGAAAAGAAAAGCAGATCCTTGTCTCCAGGAGCCAAAACACCTCCAACCCACTCCCATCCCCCCCCCCAAAATAACACAGCTACGCCACAGGGAAGCACAGAATGTGTGAGAGGTTGTTGAGAGTGAGGGGTGGTGAGACCCTGGCACAGGCTGCCCAGGGAGGTGTTCAAGGCCAGGCTGGACAAGACCCCTGGAGAGACCTGTGCGAGGTGTCCCTGCCAATGGGTAGGCTTTGACACTGTCCTGCAGCACATCCTGGTCTCCCAGCTGGTGAGACATGGGTTTGACAGGTGGGGGCCACTGGATGGATAAAGAAGTGGCTTGATGGCTGCACCCAAAGAGTGGCTGTCAATGGCTCCAAGTCCCAGTGGAGGCCAGTGACAAGTGGAGTCCCTCAGGGATCAGTCCTGGGACCAGTCTTGTCCAACATCTTTGTGGGTGCCAATAGTTTATCCTCCTGTGGAGATGGAAGTTCCTTGGATAGAGTTTAGATCCTTTGCCCCCTCATCTACCAGTGGGTATCACTGAAAAGAGCCTGGCACCTTCACCTTGCCACCCACCCCTCAGGTATTTAGAGCCATTGCTCAGATCCCCTCTCAGCCTTCTCCTCTCCAGCCCAGCCTCAGACCTCTCAGCCTCTCTTCCCAGCAGAGTTGTTCCAGTCCCTTCAGCATTCTCACAGCCTGACCTGTCCAGTCAGGTTCTTTAGTACCAGGGTGAGAAGACACTGGCACAGGTTGCCCAGGGAGGCTGTGGAGCACAGACACTGAGGCTGGAGAAGACACTGGCACAGGTTGCCCAGGGAGGCTGTGGAGCACAGACACTGAGCGTGGAGAAGACACTGGCACAGGTTGCCCAGGGAGGTTGTGGAGCATGGATATTGAGGGTGGGGAGACACCGGCACAGGTTGCCCAGGGAGGTGTTCCAGGCCAGGCTGGATGAGACCCTTGAGCAACCTGTTCTAGTGGGAAGTGTCCCTGGTTGGCACTGGGTGATCTTTAAGGTCCTTTCCAACCTAAGTGGCCATTTCTGGTGCACTTATTCAGAAGGTAAAGCCCATTCCCACCTTTTGTGGGCACTAGGAAACTCCCAACCATTTCCTAGCGCTAGGAAGTCAGGAGGAGGTGTTGTGGAGCCCAAATGAAATCCACTGAAGCTGTCTCATGAAGTAATTTTACTCCAAATCTTCCCCATTTAAGCTGCCAGTTCTCTGCCCTGCACCATCTTTAGCACCATGGTAAGATCCCTGCCTGTCCTGATTTCACCTCATTACCTTCCACCAGGGCTGCCTTCAGGCTTCACATTCACTGAATGAATACCAAAAGCCAAACCCCAAGGCACTGGGTACCAAGGAGGAGGTGGAACAGTTGTAGCCATCCCACACAATGAAAAGCTTTTACTTCTGATCAGCCTCTGAGGTTCTGCAGCTGACAGCTTGCAGCTAAGCAAAAATAAACCCCAAGCCTCTTTTAATTAACCTGCATGGAAATGAGGCATTGAGCTCGAGAGCTGAAGGGGCCACTGAGGTACTCCTTCATCTTTCTGGTTGTCCAAAGGTTCTTGAAAGCAAAGCCACCTGTGGCCTTGAGGTGTCAGCTGGTGACAAACCTCCCCAGGAGCCAGCACTGTCACTGGCAGCCCAGAGGCAGCTGTGTGCTGGCTGCAGCCAGAGCAGGGACAGCAGCAGCACAGGGAGGGGATTCTGCCCCTCCAATCTGCTCTGCTCACACCTCACCTGCAGCACTGCCTCCAGCTCTGGGGAACACAGCACAAGAAGGGCCTGGAGCTGCTGGAGAGGGTCCAGAGGAGGCCACAGAGATGCTCAGAGGCTGGAGAAGCTCTGCTGTGGGGACAGGCTGAGGGAGCTGGGTCTGCTCAGCCTAGAGAGGAGAAGGCTCCAAGGAGACCTTAGAGCTGCCTTGCAGTGCCCAAATGGGGTCTGCAAGAAAGACGGAGAGGAAGCCTGGCCCCATAAGGGAGATGCTGCAGCCCCTGAGCAGCTTGGAGGGACTTTTCACAAGGGCTTGTAGTGATAGGGACAGAGATGTTGAGCCTGGAGAAGAGAGAAGGCTCTGGGGAGACCTCAGCGAAGCCTGCAAGTACCTGAAGGGGGCTCCAGGAAGGGCTGGGAGTGATGGGATGAGAGGGAATGGACTGAAGCTTGGAGGGCAGATTGAGAGCGATGGTGAAGAAGTTGTTAAGAGTGAGGAGGGGAGAGACTGACACAGGCTGCCAGTTTTCTTCCCTGCACCACATTTAACACCATGGCAAGACCCCTGCCTGTCCTGATGTCACCTCATTACCTTCCAGCAGGGCTGCCTTCAGGTTTTACATTCCCTTTGTGCACAGCATGGCCCTGTCCCTGCCCAAAAAGCCTTTGCTCCTACCAAACCTGGTCTGCAAATTCCCCTCTGCAGCACTCAGGCCAACTTCTCTGCAGCCTGGCAGAGGCTGAAGCTTCCCCTGCTGCAGTTGTTCTGGGCAGCTGTGAGTCCTGCCAGGTTGGAGTCATGAATATGCAAAAGCAGAGTGCAATTGGGCCCAGCTGGGAATTGTCTCTGTACACTCAGCTCCTTCCTGCATTTGTTCCACGCTCAATAAGACTAAAGCGGGGGGAACCCAAACAACAACCACCCCAAACTAAAAGCCACCCCCAAAATTGCCAGCACACTTTGCAGGTCCCATGGGATTCACCAGGAGCTCCTTTGGAGCATAACAACTTCTGTGCTCAGTCCATGACTTCTGGGTGACCTAAAAGATGTCTTTCAGAGAGGCATCCAACTTGGATTTGCGCATCCCTGCCTCTTCCAACAGCTAATTACCATCACTGCTCCAAGAGGAGAGAAACTTCTGGGTGTTTGATCTGCCTGTGCCTTCCACTGCTAGGGCAGAAGCCTCTGCAGACAGAAACCTTCTTCTCCTGCAAAAGCTCCCAGCCTATGATCCTGGCAACGTTTGCCAGCTCCTCTGCCCCACCCAAGCCATCCTGAGGCTGAGGCAGGCAGGCACTCTGAGTGAGCTCCCGTGGAAGGGGGAAGGCTGAAGCAGCAGATGAAACTCTACATCATTCCACCACACACCAAGAGCTGGAGCCTTCACCAAGTCACACAGAGCCACAGAGTGTTAGGGGTTGGAAGGGCCCTCCAGAGATGACAGAATCATACCATGCCCCTGCCAGAGCAGGAGCACCCAGGGCAGGGCACACAGGAACACAGCCAGGGGGGATGGAAAGTCTCCAGAGGAGACTCCACAGCCTCTCTGGCAGCCTGCTCCAGGCCTCCAGCACCCTCTCAGGGACAAAGTTTTCCATCCTGTTGCCCTGGCACCTCCTCTGCTCCAGCTGGCACCCAGTGCCCCTTGTCCTGTCCTTGCACAGCCCTGAGCAGAGCCTGGCTGCAGCCCTGCACATCTCTGACCAGCACTGAGGGCAGCCCTCAGGCTCCTCTGCTGCCAGCTCCCAGCCCAGCTCCCTCAGCCTGGCCTCACAGGAGATGTTCCCTGCCTGCAGCAGCCTGGGGGCTCTGGGCTGGACTCTCTCACAGAATCACAGAACCATCCAGGCTGGCAAAGCCCCTCAGGGTCACCAAGCCCAGCCCAGAACCCTACTCTACAAGACTAACCTTAAACCACATCTGAAGCACTCTTAAATACATCCAGGCTGGGTGACTCCACCACCTCTCAGCGCAGCTCTCAAGCAGCAGTTCTCTGAGGTCCTTCCTGACCTGAGGGGCCCAGAGCTGGACACAGTACTCCAGATGTGGCCTCAGCAGGGCAAATGAAAATGCACTGCTTTTAGCAGCTCAGAGCCAGACCTGCAAAGAGTGGGCTCTGAAGGGGCCTGGGGAGGGCTTCTCAAGCAGCTAAGGCAATTTGCACTGGGTGCAGAGCTTCAGAGAGCTCTCTTGGTCTACCTGCAGCTCCAGCACAAGCAGCATTTCTCTGGTTCCTCAGCCTCTAGCACCCGCAGCCTCCCTAGGTGCTAATCCTGCCTGGCCCAGCACGGCCAGCAGCAGTGTCCCTGTTGTGCCCTGCCTGTATTCACAACTCATGAATGAGTCTGCTTGGTTCAGTGACTTCCCATTCTCCACCTGATCCATCTTTCCTCTGCTCAGCTCTGTCACTACCTCATCTCTATACTTCCCACTGATTTATTTTTACCCCTTCAGCATCTGTTGTGCTAAGGCTGCTGAAAAGAAGCCACACCAGTTGCTTCCCCAGCACACCTCTGACCTTCCTCACAACACCTCTATGCCTGCAGTTGTCTGCTCTTTGAAAGCTGTGTCACAACAACACAGGATGTCAGGGGTTGGAAAGGACACCCAGAGCTCAGCCAGCCCAGGAGGGCTGCAGAGGGACTTGTGCTGAGGGGGCCTGAGCCAGGCCAAGGGGAATGGTTTGGAGCTGAGGCAGAGCAGGCTGAGAGTGGAGCTGAGGCAGAAGCTGTTGAGTGTGAGGGTGGTGAGAACCTGGCACAGGCTGCCCAGGGAGGCTGTGGCTGCCTCCTGCCTGGGGGTGTTGAAGGTCAGGCTGGATGAGGCCTGGAGCAGCTGAGCCTAGCTGAGAGGTGTCCCTGGGCATGGCAGGAGGCAGGAGCAGATGAGCTCTGAGGTCCCTTCCAGCCTGAGCTATCCTGGATTCCATGACAGGTGACAGAGAGAGAGGATGGAGAGAGAGGTGTCCCTGGGCAGGACAGGAGGTCAGAGCAGCTGAGCTCTGAGGTGCCTCCCAGCCTGAGCCATGCTGGGATCCTCTGCATCCCCCACAAACAAGGAGCTGGCAAATCATTTGTGCACTCACTCTGTGGGTATTTTCTGCCTGGCTTCCATCACTGCCCTGTGCCTGCCTCGGCCTGCACCACCTGTAAGCTTAGGCAACCCCCCAGAAGCCCAAAGCACTTTGGTTTGTTGCCTTCTTTGCTCTCGTTTCAAAGCCCCTTTCTGCTGTCACCTCGCAGTATTTTAGGCTCCATTCATTCCCTGCACAGCCTGAACGAAATTGTGCTGTGTTCATTACTGACTCATGCATTAGTTATCCTCTGAACTCATTTGTGCACCATCTCAGGAAACAAATCCAATCTTCCCCAGTTACCTCCTTGGTGTGGTGGACAAAAATGTCCATTTTTGAGCGAGAGCAAAGAAAGGAAAAGGTTGAGCAGGGCCAGGCAGGCTCCGCCTGCTCCCCACAGGGAATACCACAGGTGGGGATGGAAGAGAAAGACTCTTTGGTCACCTTCTATGATGTAGACACACTCTCTGTCAGGAGGATACTTGTTGGGGTAATTGGGAGATGTGAAGATGCCTCCTTCTGCAGATTTGGTCCAGGTTCCACACTGCACTGGTTTCTGTCCTTCGGCAGGAGCTTGCTTCTCTGGGAAAGGAGCACAGCAAGCACTGGAAAATCAGCTCACGGATTAGGATGTCCCTGGGGCACTTAGAACTCCCTTCCAGCCCCTTCTGCTGGCCACCTCAGCTTCCCTCTGCTGAGGTTCAGACCACTGACCCGGGTGAAAGCAAAGCTGCTCTGTGGGGCACGAGCACAGAATTCTTACTCCAAACAGTTCCTGGAAGCAGAGAACTCTGCTCCAAGCAACCTTTGAAAGCAAAGAGGTTGGGGTGCCCGGGTGAAGACCTGTTCACACTGAGCTTTAACACCAGCAACCTTGCAGGGGGAGCACAGGCTCAAAAAATGGGAGACAGGAGTTCCCCATTTGTGCATCTCCAGAGGATCCAGGCTGGAACTCACCAGAGTTCTAAAACCAAGAACAAGCCCCAGAGGCTCAAGAAAGACTACACCAATCGTTCTAAACTCCCAGCAGCTCAGCTCTCTAATCACCAGGGGGAATTCCTGGGTGCTGCTTCCTAGATTGGTACAAAGTGCCTCACTAGGCAGCTTGGGAGCCAGGAACTGCAGTCCAGAACTTTCCCTCTCCTCAGTGAATCATCGGAGAGCAGAGTCAGACCTTCTTGTTTGCTTTCTTCACAGACCTGAAGCATTTGCACTCCATTCTGCACGCTGGCAGAGGGCCTGGAGGCAAAGGGTTGGGTCTGTGCAGGCTGAAGGAGATACAGGATCACTTCCTGCACATTTACCAGGGGGGCTTCACCAAGGTGGTTTACTAAGGGGGCTTCACCAAGGTGGTTTACTAAGGGGGCTTCACCAAGGGGGCTTTACTAAGGGGGCTTCACCAAGGGAGCTTTACTAAGGTGGCTTCACC